>JAHLGP010016089.1:295-44413 GCA_020141445.1 Bruguiera sexangula | reverse complement strand
CAATATATGTATTTTTGTTTATTTAATATTTTCAAATATTATGTTTTTCTCACCATTCAAATGCAATGGCATTATCAATAAATTTTAAAATCTAAACATTGCACTTTTTCAATTTTTAGAATTCTAAATTCCTAAAGGGATAAATGCACTGTTAAGAATCAGTTGAATTTAAATTGTAAAATTTGTTTAGTTATCTCTTTTGCCTCAATGCTATTTGAAATGATTTTTATAGTTTTAGTCCAAAAACATACAACATAAAAAAAAGGAAATGCAATGGACTCTAATAAGAAGTATCCCCACCCCCCTTAAGCACAATATGCTTAACCTAATATTGAAACTTCCGATTGCCATTTATATTATTCTTCCATTAAAGTGTATTCTATGCAATTGAGTACAATATATGTATTTTTGTTTATTTAATATTTTCAAATATTATGTTTTTCTCACCATTCAAATGCAATGGCATTATCAATAAATTTTAAAATCTAAACATTGCACTTTTTCAATTTTTAGAATTCTAAATTCCTAAAGGGATAAATGCACTGTTAAGAATCAATTGAATTTAAATTTTAAAATTTTTTTAGTTATCTCTTTTGCCTCATTGCTATTTGAAATGATTTGTATAGTTTTAGTCTAAAAATATACAATATAAGAAAAAGGAACTGCAATGGACTCTAATAATAAGTTTGCCCACCCTCATCAAGCGCAATATACTCGACCGAACATTGAAACTTTGGATTGCTATTTATAATATTCTTCCACTAAAGTGTAATTTATACAATTAAGTCCAATACTTGTATTTATGTGTATTTAACATTTTCAAATATTATATTTTTTTCACCATTCAAATGCAATGCCTTTAGCAATAAATTTTAAAATCTAAACATTAAACGTTTTCAACTTTTAGGGATTAATGCACTGTCAATAATTAGTTGAATTTAAATTTTGAAATTTTTTTAATTATCTCCATTGCCACAATGCTATTTGAAATGATTTATATAATTTTAGTCTAAAGTTATACAATATAAGAAAAAGCAAATTCAAGGGACTCTAATAAGGAGTTTGCCCACCCCCCCTCAAGCGCAATATGCTCAACCTAACATTGAAACTTGGGATTGCTATTTGTAGCATTCTTCCATTAAAGTGTAATTTATACAATTAAGTCCCATACTTGTATTTTTGTGTATTTAACATTTTCAAATATTATGCTTTTCTCACTTTTCAAATGCAATGACTTTAGTAATAAATTTTAAAATCTGAACATTGCACTTTTTCAATTTTCAGAATTCTAAATTCCTAAAGGGATAAATGCACTATTAAGAATTAGTTGAATTTAAATTTTAAAATTTTTTTAGTTATCTCTTTTGCCTCATTGCTATTTGAAATGATTTTTATAGTTTTAGTCTAAAAACATACAACATAAGAAAAAGGAAATGCAACGGACTCTAATAGGAAATTTCCCTACCCACCTTAAGCATAATATGCTCAACCTAATATTGAAACTTGCGATTGCTATTTATATTATTCTTCCACTAAAGTGTAATTTATACAATTGAGTCCAATACTTGTATTTTTGTTTATTTTACATTTTCAAATATTATGTTCTCTCACCATTCAATTGTATAAATGCACTGTTAATATTCCGTTGGATTTACATTTTGAAATTTTTTTATTTATCTCCTTTGCCACAATGCTATTTGAAATGATTTATATAATTTTAGTCTAAAAACATACAACCTAAGAAAAAGGAAATGCAATGGATTCTAATAAGAAGTTTCCTCACCCCCCTCAAGCGCAATATGCTAGACCTAATATTGAAGCTTGCGATTGCTATTTATAATATTCTTCCACTAAAGTGTAATTTATACAATTAAGTCCAATACTTGTATTTTTGTCTATTTGACATTTTCAAATATTAAGTTTTTCTCACCATTCAAATATAATGGCATTAGCAATAAATTTAAAAATCAAAACATTGCACTTTTTCAATTTTTAGAATTATAAATTCCTATGGGGATAAATGCACTGCTAATAATTAGTTGAATTTAAATTTTAAAATTTTTTTTAATTTTCTTCTTTGCCACAATGCTATTTGAAATGATTTTTCTAGTTTTAGTATAAAAACATACAACATAAGAAAAAGGAAATGCAACAAATTCTAATAAGAAGTTTCCCTACCCCCCTTAAGCACAATATGCTCAACCTAATATTGAAACTTGCGATTGCTATTTATATTATTCTTCCACTAAATTGTGTTGCAAATAATTGAGTCCAATACATATAATTTTGTGTATTTAACATTTTCAAATATTATGTTTTTCTCACCATTCAAATGTAATGGCATTAGCAATAAATTTTAAATTCAAAACATTACACTTTTTCAATTTTTAGAATTCTAAATTCCTATAACGATAAATGCATAGTTAATAATGAGTTGAATTTAAATTTTTAAATTTTTTTAGTAATCTCCAATGCCTTAATGCTATTTGAAATGATTTGTATAGATTTAGTCTAAGAAATTACAACATAAGAGAAAGGAAATGCAATGGACTCTAATAAGAAGTTTGCCCACCCCCGTCAAACGCAATGTGCTCGACCTAATATTGAAGCTTGCGATTGCTATTTATATTATTCTTCCACTAAATTGTGTTGCAAATAATTGAGTCCAATACATATGTTTTTGTTTATTTAACATTTTCAAATATTATGTTTTTCTCACCATTCAAATGTAGTGGCATTAGCAGTAAATTTAAAAATCAAAACATTGCACGTTTTCAATTTTTAGAATTCTAAATTCCTATGGGGATAAATGCACTGTTAATAATTAGTTGAATGTAAATTTTAGAAATTTTTTTAATTATCTCCTTTGCCACAATGTTATTTGAAATGATTTAAATAATTTTAGTCTAAAAATATACAACATAAGAAAAAGCAAATACAGGGGTCTCTGATAAGAAGTTTGCCCACCCCCCCAGGCACAATATGCTCGACCTAACATTGAAACTTGGGATTGCTATTTATAAAATTCTTCCACTAAAGTGTAATTTATACAATTAAGTCTAATACTTATATTTTTGTGTATTTAACATTTTCAAATATTATGTTTTTCTCACCATTCAAATGTAATGTCATTAGCAATAAATTTTAAAATGAAAACATTGCACTTTTTCAGTTTTTAGAATTCTAATTTCCTATAGGGATAAATGCAAAGTTAATAATCAGTTGAATTTAAAATTTGAAATTTCTTTAGCTATCTCCTTTGCCTCAATGTTATTTGAAATGATTTATATAGTTTTTGTCTAAAAACATACAACCTAAGAAGAAGGAAATGCAATGGACTCCAATAAGAAGTTTCCTCACCCCCCCTCAGGCACAATATGCTCAACCTAATATTGAAGCTCGCGATTGCTATTTATAATATTCTTCTACTAAAGTGTAATTTATACAATTGAGTCCAATACTTGTATTTTTGTCTATTTAACATTTTCAAATATTATGTTTTTCTCACAATTCAAATGCAATGACATTAGCAATAAATTTTAAAATCTAAACATTGCAATTTTTCAATTTTTAGAATTCTAAATTCCTATAAGGATAAAAGCAATGTTAAAAAAGAGTTAGATTGAAATTTTGAAATTTTTTTAATTATCTCCTTTGCCACAATGCTATTTGAAATGATTTATATACTTTTAGTCTAAAAATATACAACATAAGAAAAAGCAAATCAAGGGACTCTAATAAGAAGTTTGCCCACCACCCTCAAGCGGAATATGCTCGACCTAACATTGAAACTAAAGTGTAATTTATACAATTAAGTCCAATACTTATATTTGTGTGTATTTAACATTTTGAAATATTATGGTTTTCTCACCATTAAAATGTAATGGCATTGGCAATAAATTTTAAAATCAAAACATTGCACTTTTTCAATTTTTAGAATTCTAAATTCTTATAAGGATAAATACACTATTAAAAATTGGTTGAATTTAAATTTTGAAATTTTTTTAGTTATCCCCTTTGCCTCAAGGCTATTTGAAATGATTTTTATAGTTTTAGTCTAAAAACAAACAACATAAGAAAAAGGAAACGCAATGGATTCTAATAAGAAGTTTCCCTACCCCCCTCAAGCACAATATGCTCAACCTAATATTGAAGTTTGCAATAGCTATTTATATTATTCTTCCATTAAATTGTATTGCATACAATTAAGTCCAATACATATGTTTTTGTTTATTTAACATTTTCAAATATTATGTTTTTCTCACCATTTAAATGTAGTGGCATTAGTAATACATTGAAAAATCAAAACATTGCACTTTTTCAATTTTTCGAATTCTAAATTCCTATTGGGATAAATGCACTTTTAAGAATTAGTTGAATTTAAATTTTAAAATTTTTTTAGTTATCTCTTTTGCCTCAATACTATTTGAAAAGATTTTTATAGTTTTAGTCTAAAAACATGCAACATAAGAAAAAGGAAATGCAATGGACTCTAATAAGAAGTTTCCCCACCCCCCTTAAGCACAATATGCTCCACCTAAGATTGAAACTTGCGATTGCAATTTATATTATTCTTCCACTAAAGTGTATTCTATGCAATTGAGAACAATATATGTATTTTTTTTTTAATATTTTCAAATATTATGTTTTTCTCACCATTCAAATGTAATGACAATAGCAATAATGAGTTGAATTGAAATTTTGAAATTTTTTTAATTATCTCCTTTGCCACAATGCTATTTGGAAAGATTTATATAATTTTAGTCTAAAAATATGCAACATAAGAAAAAGCAAATGCAAGGGACTCTAATCAGATGATTGCCCACACCCTTCAAACGCAATACGCTCGACCTAACAGTGAAACATGGGATTGTTGTTTTTAACTCTCTTCCACTAAAGTGTAATTTATACAATTGAGTCCAATACTTGTATTTTTGCGTATTTAACATTGTCAAATTTTATATTTTTCTCACCATTCAAATGCAATGACATTAGCAATAAGTTCTAAAATCTAAACATTGCACTTTTTCAATTATTAGAATTCTAAATTCCTATAGGGATAAAAGCACTGTTAATAATGAGTTGAATTGAAATTTTGAAATTTTTTTAATTATCTCCTTTGCAATAATGCTATTTGGAAATATTTATATAATTTTAGTCTAAAAATATGCTACAGAAGAAAAAGAAAATACATGGGACACTACTCAGATGTTTGCCCACACCCGTCAGGCGCAATACGCTCGACCTAACATTGAAATATGGGATTGTTGTTTATAATTCTCTTCCACTATACAATTGAGTCCAATACTTTTATTTTTGTGTATTTAACATTGTCAAATATTATGTTTTTCTCACTATTCAAATGCAATGACATTAGTAATAAATTTTAAAATCAAAACATTGCACTTTTTCAATCTTTAGAATTCTAAATTCCTATAGGGATAAATACACTGTTAATATTGTGTTGAATTGAAATTTTGAAATTTTTTTCATTATCTCCTTTGCCACAATGCTTTTTGAAAGGATTTATATAATTATAGTCTAAAAATATACAACGAAAGAAAAAGCAAATGCAAGGGACTCTAATAAGAAGTTTGTCCATCCCCCTCAAGCGCAATATGCTCGACCTAACATTGAACCTTGGGATTGCTATTTGTAACATTCTTCCACTAAAGTGTAATTTAAACAATTAAGTCCCATACTTGTATTTTTGTGTATTTAACATTTTCAAATATTATGTTTTTCTCACCATTCAAATGCAATGACATTAGCAATAAATTTTAAAATCTGAACATTGCACTTTTTCAATTTTTAGAATTCTAAATTCCTCTAGAGATAAATGCACAGTTAATAATGAGTTGAAATGAAATTTTGAAATTTTTTTAATTATCTCCTTTGCCACAATTCTATTTGAAATGATTTATATAAATTTAGTCTAAAAATACACAACATAAGAAAAAGTAAATGCAAGGGACTCTAATAAGAAGTTTGCCCACCCCGATCAAGCGCAATATGCTCGACTTAATGTTGAAGCTTGCGATTCCTATTTATATTATTCTTCCACTAAATTGTATTGCATGCAATTGAGTCCAATACATGTATTTTTGTGTATTTAACATTTTCAAATATTATGTTTTTCTCACCATTCAAATGCAATGACATTAGCAATAAGTTCTAAAATCTAAACATTGCACTTTTTCAATTATTAGAATTCTAAATTCCTATAGGGATAAAAGCACTATTAATAATGAGTTGAATTGAAATTTTGAAATTTTTTTAATTATCTTCTTTGCAATAATGCTATTTGGAAATATTTCTATAATTTTAGTCTAAAAATATGCTACAGAAGAAAAAGCAAATACATGGGACTCTACTCAGATGTTTGCCCACACCCGTCAGGCGCAATACGCTCGACCTAACATTGAAATATGGGATTGTTGTTTATAATTCTCTTCCACTATACAATTGAGTCCAATACTTTTATTTTTGTGTATTTAACATTGTCAAATATTATGTTTTTCACACTATTCAAATGCAATGACATTAGTAATAAATTTTAAAATCAAAACATTGCACTTTTTCAATTTTTAGAATTCTAAATTCCTATAAGGATAAGTGCACAATTAATAATGAGTTGAATTAAAATTTTGAAATTTTTTTAATTATCTCCTTTACCACAAAGCTATTTGAAAAGATTTATATAATTTTAGTCTAAAAATATACAACATAAGAAAAAGCAAATGCAAGGGACTCTAATAAGAAGTTTGCCCACCTCCCTCAAGCACAATACGCTCGACCTAACTTTGAAACTTGGGATTGTTGTTTATAATTCACTTCCACTAAAGTGTAATTTATACAATTGAGTCGAATACATGTATTTTTGTGTTTTTAACATTTTGAAATATTATGTTTTTCTCACCATTAAAATGCAATGACATTAGCAGTAAATTTTAAAATCTAAACATTTCACTTTTTCAATTTTTAGAATTCTAAATTCCTATAAGGATAAATACATTGTTAATAATGAGTTGAATTGAAATTTTGATATTTTTTTAATTATCTCCTTTGCCACAATGCTATTTGAAAAGATTTATATAATTTTAGTCTAAAAATATAATTTTAGTCTAATAAGATGTTTGCCCATCCCCCTCAAGCGCCATATGCTCGACCTAATATTGAAGGTTACGATTGCTATTTATAGTATTCTTCCACTAAATTGTATTGCATGCAATTGAATCCAATACATGTATTTTTGTGTATTAACATTTTCACATATTATGTTTTTCTCACAATTCAAATGTAATGACATTAGTAATAAATTTTAAATTCAAAACATTGCACTTTTTCAATTTTTAGAATTCTAAATTCCTATAACAATAAATGCACAGTTAATAATGAGTTGAATTTAAATTTTGAAATTATTTTCGTTATCTCCTTTACCACAATGCTATTTGAAATGATTTATATAATTTTAGTCTAAAAATATACAACATAAGAAAAAGCAAATGCAGGTGACTCTAATAAGAAGCTTGCCCACCCCAATCAAGCGCAATATGCTCGACCTAATATTAAAGCTTGCGATTCCTATTTATATTTTTCTTCCACTAAATTGTATTGCATACAATTGAGTCCAATACATATATTTTTGTGTATTTAACATTTTCAAATATTATATTTTTCTCACCATTCAAATGTAATGGCATTAGCAATAAATTTAAAAACCAAAACTTTGCAGTTTTTCAATTTTTAGAATTCTAAAATCCTATTAGGATAAATGCACTTTTAATAATCAGTTAAATTTAAATTTTGAAACTTTTTTCATTATCTCCTTTGCGACAATGCTGTTTGAAATGATTTATATAATTATTGTCTAAAAATATAAAACATAAGAAAAAGTAAATGCAATGAACGCTAATAAGAAGCTTGCCCACCTCCCTCAAGCACAATATGTTGGACCTAACATTGAAACTTAGGATTGCTATTTATAATTTTTTTCCACTAAAGTGTAATTTAAAAAATTGTGTCCAATAATTGTATTTTTGTGTATTTAACATTGTCAAATATTATGTTTTTCTCACCATTTAAATGCAATGACATTAGAAATAAATTTTAAAATCTAAACATTACACTTTTACAATTTTTGGAATTCTAAATTCCTATAGGGATAAATATACTGTTAAAAATCAAATGAATTTAAATTTTGAAATTTTTTTAATTATCTCCTTTGCCACAATACTATTTGAAATGATTTATATAATTTTAGTCTAAAAATATACAACATAAGAAAAAGCAAATGCAAGGGACTTTAAAAAGAAGGTTGCTAACCCCGCTTAAGCGCATTATACTCCACTTAATATTCAAGCCTGCCATTGCTATTTATATTATTCATCCACTAAATTGTATTGCATACAATTGTGTCCAATACATGTATTTTTGTGTATTTAACATTTTCAAATATTATATTTTTCTCACCATTCAAATGCAATGGGATTAGCAATAAATTTTAAATTTTAAACATTGCATTTTTTCAATTTATAGAATTCTAAATTCCTATAGGGATAAATGCACTGTTAATAATGAGTTGAATTGAAATTTTGAAATTTCTTTAACCATCTCCTTTGCCACAGCGTTATTTGAAATGATTTATATAATTTTAGTCTAAAAATATACATCATAACAAAAAGCAAATGCAAAGGACTCTAATAAGAAGTTTGCCCACCCCTCTCAAACGCAATATATTCAACCTAACATTGAATCTTGGGAATTCTATTTATAATTTTCTTCCACTAAAGTGTAACTTATACAATTGAGTCCAATACTTGTATTTTTGTGTATTTAACATTTTCCAATATTATATTTTTCTCACCATTCAAATGCAATGACATTAGTAATAAATTTTAAAATCTAAACATTGCACTTTTTCCATTTTTAGAATTCTAAATTTCTATTGGGATAAATGCATTATTAATAATGAGTTGAATTGAAATTTTGAAATTTTTTTAACTATCTCCTTTGCCATATTGTTATTTGAAAGGATTTATATAATTTTAGACTACAATTATACAACATAAGAAAAAGCAAAGGCAAGGGACTCTCATAAGAAGTTTGCCTACCCCCCTTCAAGCACAATATGCTCGACCTAATATTGAAACCTGCGATTGCTATTTATATAATTCTTCCACTAAATTGTATTGCACACAATTGAGTCCAAGATATGTATTTTTGTCTATTTAAAATTTTCAAATATCATCTTTTTCTCACCATTCAAATGTAATGGCATTAGCAATAAAATTAAAAATCAAAACATTGCACTTTTTCAATTTTTAGAATTCTAAATTGCTATGGGGATAAATGCACAGTTAATAATCAGTTAACTTTACATTTTGAAATTTTTTAATTATCTCCTTTGCCACAATGCTATTTGAGCAAAACATTTTAAAATATAAACATTGTAATTTTTCAATTTTAGAATTCTAAATTCCTATAGGGATAAATGCACTGTTCATAAAGAGTTGGATTGAAAATTTGAAATTTTTTTAATTATCTCCTTTGCCACAATGCTATTTGAAATGATTTATATAATTTTAGTCTAAAAATATATAACATAAGAAAAAGCAAGTGCAAGGGACTCTAATAAGAAGTTTGCCTACGCCCCTCAAGTGTAATAGGTTCGACCTAATATTGAAGCTTGCGATTGCTATTTATATTATCCTTCCACTAAATTGTATTGCGTGCAATTGAGTCCAATGCATGTATTTTTGTGTATTTAACATTTTCAAATGTTATGTTTTTCTCACCATTCAAATGTAATGGCATTAGCAATAAATTTTAAATTCAAAACATTGCACTTTTTCAATTTGTAGAATTTAAATTTTGAAATTTTTTTAGTAATCTCCATTGCCTCAATGCTATTTGGAATGATTTATATGGTTTTAGTCTAAGAAATTACAACATAAGAAAAGGGAAATACAATGGACTCTAATAAGAAGTTTGGCCAACCCCCCTCAAGCAGAATAGGCTTGACCTAATATTGAAACTTGCGATTGCTATTTATATTATTATTCTACTAAATTGTATTGCATATAATTGAGTCCAATACATGTATTTTTGTGTATTTAACATTTTCAAATTTTATGTTTTTCTCACCATTCAAATGTAATGGCATTAACAATAAATTTTAAATTCAAAACGTTGCACTTTTTCAATTTTTACAATTCTAAATTCCTATAGGAATAAATGCACTGCTAAGAATCTTTTGACTTTAAATTTTAAAATTCTTTTAGTTATCTCCTTTGCCTCAATGCTATTTGAAATGATTTTTATAGTTTGAGTCTAAAAACATACAACATAAGAAAAAGGAAATGCAATGGACTCTAATAAGAAGTTTGTCCACCCCCCTCAAGCGCAATATGCTCGACCTAATATTGAAACTTGCGATTTCTATTTATATCATTCTTCCACTAAATTGTATTGCATACAATTGAGTCCAATACATGTATTTTTGTGTATTTAACATTTTCAAATATTATATTTTCCTCACCATTCAAATATAATGGCATTAGCAATAAATTTTAAAATCAAAACATTGCATTTTTCAATTTTTATAATTCTAAATAACTATAGGGATAAATGCACTGCTAATAATCGTAAGAATTTAAATTTTGAAATTTTTTTAGTAATCTCTATTGCCTCAATGCTATTTGAAATGATTTATATAGTTTTAGTCTAAGAAATTACAACATAAGAAAAAGGAAATGCAATGGACTCCAATAAGAAGTTTGCCCACCCCCCTCAAGTGCAATATGCTTGACCTAGTATTAAAGCTTGTGATTGCTATTTATATTCTTCTTCCACTAAATTGTATTGCATATAGTTGAGTCCAATACATGTATTTTTGTGTATTTAACATTTTCAAATATTATGTTTCTCTCACCATTCAAATGTAATGACATTAGCTATAAATTTTAAAATCAAAACATTACACCTTTTCAATTTTTAAAATTCTAAATTCCTATAGGAATAAATGCACTGTTAATAATCAGTTGAATTTAAATTTTGAAATTTTTTTAGTAATCTCCATTGCCTCAATGTTATTTGAAATGATTTATATTATTTTAGTCTAAAAACATACAACATAAGAAAAAGGAAATGTAATGGAATCTAATAAGAAGTTTGTCCACGCACGTCATGTGTAATATGCTCGACCTAATATTGAAACTCGCGATTGCTATTTATATTATTCTTCCTCCAAATTGTATTGCGTACAATTGAGTCCAATACATGTATTTTTGTGTATTTAACATTTTCAAATATTATGTTTTTCTTACCATTCAAATGTAATGGCATTAGCAATAAATTTTAAAATCAAAACATTACATTTTTCAATTTTTAGAATTCTAAATAACTATAGGGATAAATGCACTGCTAATAATCATTAGTGCAATTAAGTTGACCAAATATGTAATTAAAAATTAAAAGACATATAACAAGGCATTCTTCGATATTTTTATGGTTCATTGTAAATTTTATCTAACCTGTCATACATTATGATGCTTTGCTCATGCATCTATTAACTCTTAATAAAAAAAATTTTAAATTTTTTTTTAAAATAATATTTTTTTATTAGAATTAACGCCAATTTTAACCATTCTCCGACTCAACCGTGTCGAGGGGGGACTCTTCCGCAGTGCCACATGTTCGGACTTCAGAGGTTAGTCACCAACTATTCTTGTCTTGGGAAAATAGATGTTAGGGAGGAATGTATTTTGACTACATATATTTCATAAGAAATGAATAAATTTGACTCTTTAGTTTATGAAAATAATTAAAACACCGCTTAAAAATAAAAAATAAAAAATAAAAAATAAAAGGCAAAGCACTCCAAACATTTGTCCCATCAATTTCGCTCAGTTCTATTTTCTTTATTTCTTCCAATTCACAAGCACCTCCGCTGAGATCATTTCTCTTTTCTCTGATGAGTTAACAAAAAAAAAAAGAAAAAAGAAAAGCAAAGAAATGGAGCGAAATTTCTTCGAAAAGCGCATATTTTGAAATTTTTTTAGTAATCTCCATTGCCTCAATACTATTTGAAATGATTTATATAGTTTTAGTCTAAGAACATACAACTTAAGAAAAAGGAAATGCAATGGACTCTATTAAGAAGTTTGCCCACCCCCCTCAAGTGCAATATGCTCGACCTAATTTTTAAGCTTTTGATAGCTATTTATATTATTCTTTCACTAAATTCAATTGCATACAATTGAGTCCAATGCAGTTATTTTTGTTTATTTAACATTTTCAAATATTATGTTTCTTTCACCATTCAAATGTTGTGGTATTAGCAATAAATTTAAAAATCAAAACATTGCACTTTTTCAATATTTAGAATTCTAAATTCCTATAATGATAAATGCACTGTTAATAAAGAGATGAATTTAAATTTTGAAATTATTTTAATTATCTGCTTTGCCACAATACTATTTGAAATGATTTATATAATTTAAGTTTAAAAATATACAACAAAAGAAAAATCAAATGCAAGGGACTTTAAAAAGAAGGTTGCCCACCCTGCTTAAGCACATTATGCTCCACATAATATTGAAGCTTGCAATTGCTATTTATATTATTCTTCCACTAAATTGTATTGCATACAATTGTGTCCAATACATGTACTTTTGTGTATTTAACATTTTCAAATATTATATTTTTCTCACCATTCAAATGCAATGGCATTAGCAATAAATTTTAAATTTTAAACATTGCACTTTTTCAATTTTTAGAATTCTAAATTCCTATAGGGATAAATGCATTGTTAATAATGAGTTGAATTGAAATTTTGAATTTTTTTTAATTATCTCCTTTGCCATAATGCTATTTGAAATGATTTATATAATTTTAGTCTAAAAATATACAACATAAGAAAAAGCAAATACAAGGGACTTTAATAAGAAGTTTGTGCACCCCTCTTAAGCGCAATATACTCTACTTAACATTGAAACTTGGGAATTCTATTTATAATTTTCTTCCACTAAAGTGTAACTTATATAATTGAGTCCAATACTTGTATTTTTGTGTATTTAACATTTTCCAATATTATGTTTTTCTCACCATTCAAATGTAATGGCATTAGCAACAAATTTAAAAATCAAAACATTGCACTTTTTCAATTTTTAGAATTCTAAAATCCTATAGGGATAAATGCACTTTTAATAATCAGTTGAATTTAAATTTTAAAATTTTTTTTAATTATCGCCTTTGCCACAATGCTATTTGAAATGATTTCTATAATTTTGGTCTAAAAATATACAACATAAGAAAAAGCAAATGCAAGGGACTCTAATAAGAAGTTTGCCCACCCCCTTCAAGCTCAATATGCTTGACCTAATATTGAAACTTGTGACTGCTATTTATATTATTTTTCCACTAAATTGTATTTCATACAATTGTGTCCAATACATGTATTGTTGTTTATTTAACACTTTGAAATAATATATTTTTCTTACCATTCAAATGCAATGACATTAGCAATAAATTATAACATCTAAACATTGCGCTTTTTCAAAATTTAGAATTCTAAATTCCTATAAGGATAAATACACCGTGAATAATCAGTTGAATTTAAATTTTGAAATTTTTTTTATTATGTCCTTTGCCACAATGCTATTTGAAATGATTTATATAATTTTAGTCTAAAAATATACAATATAAGAAAAAGCAAATGCAAGGGACTCTAGTAAGAAGTTTGCCCACCCCCCTCAAGCGTAATATGCTCAACCTAACTTTGAAACTTGGGATTGCTATTTATAATTTTCTTCCATTAAAGTGTAATTTATACAATTAAGTCCAATACTTGTATTTTTGTGTATTTAAGATTGTCAAATATTATGTTTTTCTCACCATTCAAATGCAATGACATTAGCTATAAATTTTAAAATCTAAACATTGCACTTTTCCAATTTTTAGAATTCTAAATTCCTATGGGGATAAATGCACTTTTAATAATCAGTTGAATTTAAATTTTGAAATTTTTTTAATTATCTGCTTTGCCACAATACTATTTGAAATTATTTATATAATTTTAGTCTAAAAATATAGAACATAAGAAAAAGCCAAGGCAAGGGACTTTAATAAGATGTTTGCCCACCCCCCTCAAGCGCAATATGCTTGACCTAATATTGAAGCTTGCAATTCCTATTTATATTATTCTTCCACTAAATTGTACTGCATACAATTGTATCTAATACATGTATTGTTGTTTATTTAACACTTTGAAATATTATGTATTTCTCACCATTTAAATGTAATGGCATTAGTAACAAATTTAAAAATCAAAACATTGCACTTTTTCAATTTTTAGAATTCTAAAATCCTATAGGGATAAATCCATTTTTAATAATCAGTTGAATTTAAATTTTGAAATTTTTTTAATTATCTCCTTTGCCACAATGCTATTTGAAATGATTTATATAATTTTGGTCTAAAAATATACAACATATGAAAAAGCAAATGCAAGGGACTCTAATAAGAAGTTTGCCCACCCCCCTCAAGCGCAATATGCTTGACTTAACTTTGAAACTTAGGATTGCTATTTATAATTTTCTTCCACTAAAGTGTAATTTACACAATTGAGTCCAATACTTGTATTTTTGTATATTTAACATTTTCAAACATTATGTTTTTCTCACTATTAAAATGCAATGACATTAGCAATAAATTTTAAAATCTAAACATTGCACTTTCACAATTTTAGAATTCGAAATTTCTATCAGGATAAAAGCACGTTTAATAAGGAGTTGAATTGAAATTTTGAAATTATTTTAATTATCTCCTTTGCCACAATGCTAATTGAAAAGATTTATATCATTTTAGTATAAAAATATACAACATAACAAAAAGCAAATGCAAGGAACTCTAATAAGAAGTTTGCCCACCAACCTCAAGCGCAATATGCTCGACCTAATATTGAAACTTGCGATTGCTATTTATATTATTCTAACACTAAATTGCATTGCATACAATTGTGTCCAATACATGTATTGTTGTTTATTTAACATTTTCAAATATTATATTTTTCTCACCATTCAAATGTAATTACATTTTCAATAAATTTAAAAATCAAAATACTGCACTTTTTCAATTTTTAGAATTCTAAATTCCTATAGGGATAAATGCACTGTTAATAATCAGTTGAATTTAAATTTTTAAATTTTTTCAATTATCTCCTTTGCCACAATGATATTTGAAATGATTTATATAATTTTAGTCAAAAAATATACAACATAAGAAAAAGCAAATGCAAAGGACTCTAATAAGAAGTTTGCCCACCCTCCTCAAGCGTAATATGCTAGACTTAACATTGAAGCTTGGGATTGCTATTTATAATTTTCTTCCACTAAAGTGCAATTTATACAATTAAGTCTAATACTTGTTTTTTTGTGTAGTTAACATTGTCAAATATTATGTTTTTCTCAACATTCAAATGGAATAACATTAGTAATAAATTTTAAAATCTAAACATTGCACTTTTTCAATATTTAGAATTCTAAATTCCTATAGGGACAAATACACCATGAATAATCAGTTGAATTTAAATTTTGAAATTTTTTTTATTATCTCCTTTGCCATAATGCTATTTGAAACTTGGGATTGCAATTTATAATTTTCTTCCACTAAAGTGTAATTTATACAATTGAGTCCAATACTTGTATTTTTGTGTATTTAACATTGTCAAATATTATGTTTTTCTCACCATTCAAATGCAATGACATTAGCAATAAATTTTAAAATCTAAACATTGCACTTTTTCAATTTTTAGAATTCTAAATTCCTGTAGGGATAAATGCACTGTTAATAATGAGTTGAATTGAAATTTTGGAATTTTCTTAATTATCTTCTTTGCCATAATGCTATTTGAAAAGATTTATATAATTTTAGTCTAAAAATATACAACATAAGAAGAAGGAAATGCAAGGGACTCTAATAAGAAGTTTGCCCAGCCCCCTTAAGTGCCATATGCTCGACTTAATATTGAAACTTGCGATTGCTATTTATATTATTTTTCCACTAAATTGTATTGCATACAATTGAATCCAATACATGTATTTTTGTTTATTTAACATTTTAAAATATTATTTTTTTCTCACCATTCAAATGTAATGGCATTAGCAATAAATTTAAAAATCAAAACATTACACTTTTTCAATTTTTAGAATTCTAAACTCCTATAGGGATAAATGCACTTTTAATAATGAGTTGAATTGAAATATTGAAATTTTTTTAATTATCTCATTTGCCACAATGCTATTTGAAAAGTTTGATATAATTTTGGTCTAAAAATATACAGCATAAGAAAAAGCAAATGCATGGAACTCTAATAAGAAGTTTGCCTACCCCCCTCAAGTGCAATACGCTCGACCTAACATTGAAACTTGGAACTGCTGTTTATAATTTTCTTCCACTAATGTGTAATTTATTCAATTGTGTCCAATACTTGTATTTTTGTTTATTTAACTTTTTCAAATATTATCTTTTTCTCACCATTCAAATGCAATGGCATTGACAATAACATTTAAAATCTAAACATTGCACTTTTTCAATTCTAAGAATTCTAAAATCCTATAGGAATAAATGCACTGTTAATAATAAGTTGAATAGAAATTTTCAAATTTTTTTATTTATCTCCTTTGCCACAAGGCTATTTGAAATGATTTATATAATTTTAGTATAAAAATATACAACATAAGAAAAAGTAAACGTAAGCGACTCTAATAAGAAGTTTGCCCACCCCCTTAAGCGCAATATGCTCAACCTAATATTGAAGCATGCGATTGCTATTTATGTTATTCTCCCACTAAAGTGTAATTTATACAATTGAGTCCAATACTTGTATCTTTGTGTATTTAACACTTTCAAATATTATATTTTTCTCACCATTCAAATGTAATGGCATTAACAATGAATTTAAAAATCAAAACATTACATTTTCTCAATTTTTAGAATTCTAAATTCCTATAGGAATAAATGCACTGTTAATAATATGTTGAATTGAAATTTTGAAATTTTTTACTTATCTCCTTCACCATAATGCTATTTGAAATGATTTATAGAATTTTAGTCTAAAAATATGCATCATAAGAAAAAGCAAATGCAAGGGACTCTAATAAGAAATTTGCCCACCCCCCTCAAACGGAATATGCTCGACCTAACATTGAAACATGGGATTGCTATTTATAATATTCTTCCACTACAGTGTAATTTATACAATTAAGTCCAATACTTGTATTTTTGTGTATTTATCATTTTCAAATATTATATTTTTCTCACCATTCAAATGCAATGGCATTAGCAATAAATTTTAAAATCTAAACATTACACTTTTTCAATTTTAGAATTCTAAATTCCTGTAGGGATAAATGCACTGTTAATAATAAGTTGAATTGAAATTTTGAAATTTTTTTAATTATTTCCTTTGCCACAATGCTAGTTGAAAAGATTTATATAATTTTAGACTAAAAATATACAATATAAGAAAATGCAAATGCAAGAGACTCTAATAAGAAGTTTGCCCACCCCTATTTGGCGCAATATGCTCAACCTAATATTGATGTTTGCAATTGCTATTTATGTTATACTTCCACTAAATTGTATTGCATACAATTGAGTCCAATACATTTATTTTTCTCCCGATTCAAATGTAATGGCATTAGCAATAAATTTTAAAATCAAAACATTGCACTTTTTCAATTTTTAGAATTCTAAATTCCTATAGGGATAAATGCACAATTAATAATAAGTTGAATTCAAATTTTGAAATTATTTTACTTATCTCCTTTGCCTTAAAGCTATTTGAAATGATTTATATAGTTTTAGTCTAAAAACATACAACATAAGAAAAAGGAAATGCAATGGACTCGAATAAAAAGTTTCCCCACCCCCCTCAAGCCCAATATGCTCAACATCATATTGAAGCTTGCAATTTCTATTTATATTATTGTTCCACTAAAGTGTATTCTATAGAATTGAGTCCAATACACGTATTTTTGTTTATTTAACATTTCCAAATATTATGTTTTTCTCACCATTCAAATGTAATGTCATTAGCAATACATTTTATAATCAAAACATCGCACTTTTTCAATTTTTAGAATTCTAAATTTCTATAAGGATAAATCTACTGTTAATAATCATTTGAATTTAAATTTGGAAAGTTTTCTAATTATCTCCATTGCCACAATGCTATTTGAAACGATTTATATAATTTTAGCCTAAAAGTATACAACAAAAGAAAAAGCAAATGCAAGGGACTTTAATAAGAAGTTTCCCCAACCCCTTCCAATGTAATATGCTCGACCTAACATTGAAATTTGGGATTGCTATTTATAATTTTCTCCCACTAAAGTGTAATTTATACAATTGAGTCCAATTCTTGTATCTTTGTGTATTTAACATTTTCAAATATTATATTTTTCTCACCATTCAAATGTAATGGCATTACCAATGAATTTAAAAATCAAAACATTGCACTTTTTCAATTTTTAGAATTCTAAATTACTATAGGGATAAATACACTGTTAATAATCAACTAAATTCAAATTTTGAAATTATTTTACTTATCTCCTTTTCCTTAAAGCTATTTGAAATTATTTATATAGTTTTAGTCTAAAAACATACAACATAAGGAAAAGGAAATGCAATGGACTCTAATAAAAAGTTTCCCCACCCCCCTCAAGCCCAATATGCTCAACGTCATATTGAAGTTTGCGATTTCTATTTATATTATTGTTCCACTAAAGTGTATTTTATACAATTGTGTCCAATACATGTATTTTTGTTTATTTAACATTTCCAAATATTATGTTTTTCTCACCATTCAAATGTAATGTCATTAGCAATAAATTTTAAAATCAAAACATTGCACTTTTTCAATTTTGAGAATTCTAAATTCCTATAGGGATAAATACACTGTTAATAATGAGTTGAATTTAAATTTTGAAAATTTTTTAATTATCTCTTTTGCCGCAATGTTATTTGAAATGATTTATATAATTTTAGTCTAAAAATATACAACATAAGAAAAAGCAAATGCAGGGGACTCTAATAAGAAGTTTGCCCTCCCCCCTCAAGCGCAATATGCTCGACCTAATAGTGAAACTTGCGATTGCTATTTAGATTATTCTTCCCCTAAATTGTATTGCATACAATTGAGTCCGAGACATGTATTTTTGTGTATTTAACATTTTCAAATATTATGTTTTTCTCACCATTCAAATGTAATGGCATTAGCAATAAATTTTAAAATCTAAACATTGCACTTTTTCAATTTTTAGAATTCTAAATTCCTATAGGGATAAATACACTGTGAATAATAAGTTGAATTTAAATTTTGAAAATTTTTTAATTATCTCTTTTGCCGCAATGCTATTTGAAATGATTTATATAATTTTAGTCTAAAAATATACAGTATAAGAAAAAGCAAATGTAGGGGACTCTAATAAGAAGTTTGCCCACCCCCCTCAAGCGGAATATGCTCGATCTAACATTGAAACTCGGGATTGCTATTTATATTATTTTTCCACTAAAGTGTATTGTATATAAATGTGTCCAATACTTGTATTTTTGTTTATTTAACATTTTCAAATATTATGTTTTCCCACCATTCAAATGTAATGGCATTAGCAATAAATTTTAAAATCAAAACATTGCACTTTTTCAATTTTTAGAATTCTAAATTCCTATAAGGATAAATGCACTATTAATAATCAGTTGTATTCAAATTTTGAAATTATTTTACTTATCTCATTTGCGTTAAAGCTATTTGAAATGATTTATATAGTTTTAGTCTAAAAACATACAACATAAGAAAAAGGAAATGCAATGGACTCTAATAAAAAGTTTCCCCACCCCCCTCAAGCACAATATGCTCAACGTCATATTGAAGTTTATGATTTCTATTTATATTATTGTTCTACTAAAATGTATTGTATAGAATTGAGTCCAATACACGTATTTTTGTTTATTTAACATTTCCAAATATTATGTTTTTCTCATCATTCAAATGTAATGCCATTAGCAATAAATTTTATAATCAAAACATTGCACCTTTAATTTTTAGAATTCTAAATTCCTATAGGGATAAATCTACTGTTAATAATCATTTGAATTTAAATTTTGAAAGTTTTTTAATTATCTCATTTGCCACAATGCTATTTGAAACAATTTATATAATTTTAGCCTAAAAGTATACAACAAAAGAAAAAGCAAATGCAAGGGACTCTAATAAGAAGTTTCCCCAACCCCTTCCAACGCAATATGCTCGACCTAACATTGAAATTTGGGATTGCTATTTATAATTTTCTCCCACTAAAGTGTAATTTATACAATTGAGTCCAATTCTTGTATCTTTGTGTATTTAACATTTTCAAATATTATATTTTTCTCACCATTCAAATGTAATGGCATTACCAATGAATTTAAAAATCAAAACATTGCACTTTTTCAATTTTTAGAATTCTAAATTCCTATAGGGATAAATACAATGTTAATAATCAGTTGAATTTAAATTTTGAAATTTTTTTAATTATCTCCTTCGCCACAATGCTATTTGAAATGATTTATATGATTTTAGTCTAAAAATATACAACATAAGAAAAAGCAAATGCAAGGGACTCTAATAAGAAGTTTGGCCAACCCCCTTAAGCGCAATATGCATAACCTAATATTAGAGATTGTGATTGCTATTTATATTATTCTTCCACTAAAGTGTATTCTACACTATTGAGCCTAATACATATATTTTTGTTTATTTAACATTTCCAAATATTATGTTTTTCTCACCATTAAAATGTAATGGCATTAGTAATAAATTTAAAAATCAAAACATTGCACTTTTTCAATTTTTAGAATTCTAAATTCCTATAGTGATAAATGCACTCTTAATAATCAGTTGAATTTAAATTTTGAAATTTTTTTAATTATCTCTTTTGCCACAATGCTATTTGAAAAGATTTGTATAATTTTAATCTAAAAATATACAACATAAGAAAAAGCAAATGCAAAGGATTCTAATAAGAGGTTTGCCTACCCCCCTCAAGCACAATATGCTCGACCTAATATTGAAGTTTGTGATTGCTATTTATATTATTCTTTCACTAAATTGTATTGCATACAATTGAGTCCATTACATGTATTTTTGTGCTTTTAACATTTTCAAATGTTATGTTTTTCTCACCTTTCAAATGTAATGGCATTAGTAAGAAATTTTAAAATCAAAACATTGCACTTTTTCAATTTTGAGAATTCTAAATTCTTATAAGGATAAATGCACTGTTAATAATTAGTTAATTTGAAATTTGAAATTTTTTTTAATTATCTCCTTTACAACAATGCTATTTGAAATGATTTATATAATTTTAGTCTAAAAATATATAACAAAAGAAAAAGGAAATGCAATGAACTCTAATAAGAAGTTTGCCTACCCCCTCAAGCATCATATGGTCAACCTAATATTGAAACTTGCGATTTCTATTTATATTATTCTTCCACTAAAAGAAAAAGCAAATGCAAGGGATTCTAATAAGAAGTTTCCCCAACCCCCTCCAACACAATATGCTCGACCTAACAATGAAACTTGGGATTTCTATTTATAATTTTCTCCCACTAAAGTGTAATTTATACAATTAAGTCCAATACTTGTACTTTTGTGTATTTAACATTTTCAAATATTATATTTTTCTCACCATTCAAATGTAATGGCATTACCAATGAATTTAAAAATCAAAACATTATATTTTCTCAATTTTCAAAATTCTAAATTCCTATAGGGATAAATGCTCTGTTAATAATCAATTGAATTGAAATTTTGAAATTTTTTTAATTATCTCCTTTGCCCCAATGCTATTTGAAATGATTTATATAACTTTAGTCTAAAAATATACAACATATGAAAAAGCAAATGCAAGGGACTCTAATAAGAAGGTTGCCCATCCCTTTCAAGCGGAATATGCTCGACCTAGCATTGAAACTTGGGATTGCTATCTATAATATTCTTCCACTACAGTGTAATTTATACAATTGAGTCCAATACTTGTATATTTGTGTATTTAACATTTTCAAATATTATATTTTTCTCACCATTCAAATGCAATGGCATTAGCAATAAATTTTAAAATCTAAACATTGCACTTTTTCAATTTTTAGAATTCTAAATTTCTATAGGGATAAATGCACTGGCAATAATTAGTTGAATTGAAATTTTGAAATTTTTTTAATTATCTCCTTTCCCACAATGCTATTTGAAATGATTTATATAATTTTAGTCTAAAAGTATACAACATAAAAAAAAAACAAATGTAAGGGACTCTAATAAGAAGTTTGCCCACCCCCCTCATGCGCAATATACTCGACCTAATATTGATGCTTGCAGTTGCTATTTATATTATTTTTCCACTAAAGTGTATTCTATACAATTGAGTCCAATACATGTATTTTTGTATATTTAACATTTCCAAATATTATGTTTTTCTCACCATTAAAATGTAATGGAATTAGCAATCAATTTAAAAATCAAAACGTTGCACTTTTTCAATTTTTAGAATTCTAAATTCCTATAGGGATAAATGCACTGTTAATAATTAGTTGAATTTAAAATTTGAAAGTTTTTTAATTATTCCTTTTGCCACAATACTATTTGAAATGATTTATATAATTTTAGTCTAAAAATATGCAACATATGAAAAAGCAAATGCAAGGGACTCTAATAAGAGGTTTCCCCACCCACCTCAAGCACAATATGCTCAACCTAATATTGAAATTTGCGACTGCTATTTATATTATTCTTCCACTAAAGTGTATTGTATATAATTGAGCATAATACTTGTACTTTTGTTTATCTAACATTTTGAAATATTATGCTTTCTCACCATTCAAATGTAATGACATTAGCAATAAATTAAAAAATCAAAACATTGCACTTTTTCAATTTTAGAATTCGAAATTCCTATAGGGATAAATGCACTGTTAATAATTAGTTGAATTTAAAATTTGAAATTTTTTTAGCTTTCTCCTTTGCCTCAATGCTATTTGAAATGATTTATATAGTTTCGATCTAAAAACATACAACATAAGAAAAAGGAAACCCAATGGACTCTAATAAAAAGTTTCCCTATCCCCCTCAAGCGCAATATGCTTAACCTAATATTGAAGTTTGCGATTACTATTTATAATTTTCTTCCACTAAAGTATAATTTATACAATTGAGACCAATACTTCTATTTTTGTGTATTTATCATTTTCAAATATTATGTTTTTCTCACCATTCAAATGTAATGACATTAGCAATAAATTTTAAAATCAAAACATTGCACTTTTTCAATTTTTAGAATTCTAAATTCCTATAAGGATAAATACACTGTTAATAATGAGTTGAATTTAATTTTTGAAATTTTTTTAGTTTTCTCCTTCGCCTCAATGCTATTCGAAATGATTTATATAGTTTGAGTCTAAAAACATACAACATAAGAAAAAGGAAACGCAATGGACTCTGATAAAAAGTTTCCCCACCCCCCTAAATCGCAATATGCTTAACCTAATATTGAAATTTGTGATTGTTATTTATATTATTCTTCCACTAAAGTGTATTATATATAATTGAGTCCAATACTTGTTTTTTTGTTTATTTAACATTTTCAAATATTTTGTTTTCTCACCATTCAAATGTAATGACATTAGTAAAAAATTTAAAAATCAAAACATTGCACTTTTTCAATTTTGAAATGATTTATATAGTTTTACTCTAAAAACATACAACATAACAAAAAGGAAACCCAATGGACTCTAATAAAAAGTTTCCCCACCCCCGTCAAGCGCAATATGCTCAACCTAATGTTGAAATTTGTGACTGTTATTTATATTATTTTTCCACTAAAATGTATTGTATATAATTGAGTCCAATACTTCTTTTTTTGTTTATTTAAGTTTTTCAAATATTATGTTTTCTCGTCATTCAGATGTAATGACATTAGTAACAAATTTAAAAATCAAAACATTGCACTTTTTCAATTTTTAAAATTCTAAATTCCTATAGAGATAAATGCATTGTTAATAATTAGTTGAATTTAAATTTTGAAATTTTTTTAATTATATCCTTTGCCACAATGCTATTTGAAATGATTTATATAATTTTAGTCTAAAAATATGCAACATAAGAAAAAGCAAATGCAAGGGACTTTAATAAGAGGTTTTCCCACCCCCCTCATGCACAATATGCTCAACCTAATATTGAAATTTGCGACTACTATTTATATTATTATTCCATTAAAGTGTATTGTATATAATTGAGTATAATACTTGTATTTTTGTTTATCTAACTTTTTGAAATATTATATTTTCTCACCTTTCAGATGTAATGACATTAGCAATAAATTTAAAAATCAAAACATTGCACTTTTTCAATTTTTAAAATTCTAAATTCCTAGAAGGATAAATGCATTGTTAATAATCAATTGAATTTAAATTTTGAATTTTTTTTAATTATTTCCTTTGACACAATGTTATTTGAAATGATTTATATAATTTTAGTTTAAAAATATGCAACATAAGAAAAAGCAAATGCAAGGGACTCCGATAAAAGGTTTTCCCACCCCCCTCAAGCGCAATATTCCCAACCTACTATTGAAATTTAAGACACCTATTTATATTATTCTTCCACTAAAATGTATTGTATATAATTGAGCATAATACTTGTATTTTTGTTTATCTAACATTTTTAAATATTATGTTTTCTCACCATTCAAATGTAATGACATTAACAATAAATTTAAAAATTAAAACATTGCACTTTTGCAATTTTCTAATTCTAAATTCCTGTACGGATAAATGCATTGTTAATAATTAGTTGAATTTAAATTTTAAAATTTTTTTAATTATCTCCTTTGCCACAATGTTATTTGAAATGATTTATATAATTTTAGTCTAAAAATATACAACATAAGCAAAAGCAAATGCACGAGTCTCTAACAAGAAGTTTCCCCACCCTCCTTAAACGCAATATGCTCAACCTAATATTGAAGTTTGCGACTGCTATTTATATTACCCTTCCATTGAAGTGTATTGTATATAATTGAGTTCAATACTTGTATTTTTGTTTATTTAACATTTATAAATATTTTGATTTTCTCACCATTCAAATGTAATGACATTAGCAATAAGTTTGAAAATCAAAACATTGCACTTTTTCAATTTTTAGAATTCTAAATTCCTATAGGGATAAATGCACTCTTAATAATCTGTTGAATTTAAATTTTAAAATTTTTTTAATTATCTCTTTTGCCACAATGCTATTTTAAATGATTTATATAATTTTAGTCTAAAAATATACAACGTAAGAAAAAGCAAATGCAAGGGACTCTAGTAAGAAGTTTGCCCTCCCCCCTCAAGCGCAATATGCTCGACCTAACATTGAAACTTGGGATTGCTATTTATAATTTTCTTCCACAAAAGTGTATTTTATACAATTGAGTCCAATACTTGTATTTTTGTGTATTTAACATTTGCAAATATTATGTTTTCTCACAATTCAAAAGTAATGGCATTAGCAATAAATTTAAAAATCAAAACATTACACTTTTTCAATTTTAGAATTCTAAATTCCAATAGGAATAAATGTACTGTTAATAATCAATTGAATTTAAATTTTAAAAATTTTTTAATTATCACCTTCGCCACAATGTTACTTGAAATGATTTACATAATTTTAGTCTAAAAATATACAACATAAGAAAAAGCACATGCAAGGGACACTAAAAAGAAGTTTCCCCATCCCCCTCAAGCGCAATATGCTTAACCTAATACTTGAGCATAATACTTGTATTTTTGTTTATCTAACATTTTGAAATATTATGTTTTCTCACCATTAAAATGTAATGGCATTAGCAATAAATTTTAAAATCAAAACATTGCACTTTTTCAATTTTAGAATTCTAAATTCCTATAGGGATAAATGCACTGTTAATAATCAATTGAATTTAAATTTTGAAATTTTTTTAGTTTTCTCCTTTGCCTTAATGCTATTTGAAATGATTTATATAGTTTTGGTCTAAAAACATACAACATAAGAAAAAGGAAATGCAATGGACTCTAATAAAATGTTTCCCCACCCCCCTTAAGAGCAATATGCTTAACCTAATATTGAAGTTTGCGATTGCTATTTATAATTTTCTTCCACTAAAGTATAATTTATACAATTGAGACCAATACTTCTATTTTTGTGTATTTATCATTTTCAAATATTATGTTTTTCTCACCATTCAAATGTAATGGCATTAGCAATAAATTAAAAAATCAAAACATTGCACTTTTTCAATTTTAGAATTCTAATATCCTATAAGGATAAATGTGCTATTAATAATCAGGTGAATTTATATTTTATAATTTTTTTAATTATCACCTTTGCCACAATGTTATTTGAAATGATCTATATCATTTTAGTGTAAAAATATACAACGTCAGAAAAAGCAAAAGCAAGGGACACTAATAAGAAGTTTCCCCACCCTCCTCAAGCACAATATGCTCAACTTAATATTGAAGTTTGCGATTGCTATTTATATTATTCTTCCACTAAAGTTTATTGTATATAATTGACTCCAATACTTGTGTTTTTCTTTATTTAAGATTTTCAAATATTATTTTTTTCTCACCATTCAAATGTAATGGCATTATCAATAAAATTTAAAATTAAAACATTGCACGTTTTCAATTTTTTTCAATCTAAATTCCTATAGGGATAAATGCATTGTTAATAATCAGTTGAATTTAGATTTTGAAATTTTTTTAATTATCTCTTTAGCCACAATGCTATTTCAAGTGATTTATATAATTTTAGTCTAAAAATATACAACATAAGAAAAAGTAAATGCAAGGGTCTCTAATAAGAAGTTTGCCCACCCCCCTCAAGCGCAATATGCTCGACCTAACATTGACACTTGGGACTACTACTTATAATTTTCCTCCACTAAAATGTAATTTATACAATTGAGTCTAATACTTGTATTTTTGGGTATTTAACATTTTCAAAACTTATATTTTTCTCACCATTCAAATGTAATGGTATTAGCAATAAATTTTAAAATCAAAACATTGCACTTTTTCAATTTTTTGAATTCTAAATTCCTATAAGGATAAATGCACTATTAATAATCAGTTAAATTTAAATTTTGAAATATTTTTAGCAATCTCTATTGCTTCAATGCTATTTGAAATGATTTATAGAGTTTTAGTCTAAGAACATACAAAATAAGAAAAAGGAAATGCAATGGACTCTAATAAGAAGTTTGCTCACAATTCTCAAGCGTAATATGCTCAACCGAATGTTGAAGTTTTCGATTGCTATTTATATTATTCTTCCACTAAGGTGTATTGCATAGAATTGAGTTCAATACTTATATTTTTGTTTATTTAACATTTTGAAATATTATGTTTTCTCAACATTCAAATGTAATGGCATTAGCAATAAATTGAAAAATGAAAACATTACACTTTTTCACTTTTTAGAATTCTAAATTCCTATAGGGATAAAATGCATTGTTAATAATCAGTTGAATTTAAAGTTTGAAATTTTTTTAATTATCTCCTTTGCCACAATGTTATTTGAGATGATTTATATAATTTTAGTCTAAAAATATACAACATAAGAAAAAGCAAATGCAAGGGTCTCTAATAAGAAGTTTGCCCACCCCTCTGAAGCGTAATATGCTTGACCTAACATTGAAGCTTATGATTGCTATTTATAATTTTCATCCCCTAAAGTGTCTTTTATACAATTGAGTCCAATACTTGTATTTTTGTTTATTTAACATTTTCAAATATTATATTTTTTTGGCCATTCAAATGTAATGGCATTGGCAATAAATTTTAAAATCAAAAGATTTCACTTTTTCAATTTTTAGAATTCTAAATTCCTATAGGAATAAATGCACTATTTATAATCAGTTGAATTTAAATTTTGAAATTTTTTTATTCATCTCCTTTGCCACAATGCTATTTGAAATGATTTATATAATTTTAGTCTAAAAATATACCACATAAGAAAAAGCAAATGCACGGGACTCTAATAAGAAGTTTGCCCACCCCCCTCAAGTGCTATATGCTCGATCTAACATTGAAACTTGGGATTGCTATTTATAATATTCTTCGACTAAAGTGTCTTTTATACAATTGAGTCCAATATTTGTATTTCTGTTTATTTAACATTTTCAAATATTATGTTTTTTTGGCCATTCAAATGTAATGGCATTCGCAATAAATTTTAAAATTAAAAGATTTCACTTTTTCAATTTTTAGAATTCTAAATTCCTATAAGGATAAATGCACTATTAATAATGTGTTGAATTTAAATTTTGAAATTTTTTTAGCAATCTCCATTGCCTCAATGCTATTTGAAATGATTTATATAGTTTTAGTCTAAAAACATACAACATAAAAAAAAGGAAATGCAACGAACTCTAATAAGAAGTTTGCCCACCCCCCTCAAGTACAATATGCTCGACCTAACATTGAATCTTGGGATTGTTATTCATAATTTTCTTCCACTAGAGTGTATTGTATTTTATACAATTGAGTCCAATAGTTGTATTTTTGTTTATTTAACATTTTCAAATATTATATTTTTCTGGCCATTCAAATGTAATGGCATTGACAATAAATTTTAAAATCAAAACATTACACTTTTTCAATTGCTAGAATTTAAATTCCTATAAGGATAAATGCACTGTTAATAATCAATTGAATGTAAATTTTGAAATTTTTTTTAGCAATCTCCATTGCCTCAATGCTATTTGAAATGATTTGTAAAGTTTTAGTCTAAACACATACAACATAAAAAAAAAGGGAAATGCAATGAACTCTAATAAGAAGTTTGCCCACCCCTCTCAAGCACAATATGCTCGACCTAACATTGAATCTTGGGATTGTTATTCATAATTTTCTTCCACTAGAGTGTATTTTATACAATTGAGTCCAATACTTGTATTTTTGTTTATTTAACATTTTGAAATATTATGTTTTTCTCATCATTCAAATGTAATGGCATTGGCAATAAATTCAAATATCAAAACATTGCACTTTTTCAATTTTTAGAATTCTAAATTCTTATTGGGATAAATGCACTGTTAATAATTAGTTGAATTTAAATTTTGAAATTTGTTTAATTATCTCCTTTGCCATAATATTATTTGAAATGATTTATATAATTTTAGTCTAAAAAAATGCAATATAAGGAAAAGCAAATGCAAGGGACTCTATTAGGAAGTTTGCCCATCCCCCTCAAGCGCAATATGCTCGATCTAACATTGAAACTTGGGATTGCTATTTATAATATTTTTCAACTAAAGTGTCTTTTATACAATTGAGTCCAACACTTGGATTTTTGTCTATTTAACATTTTCAAATATTATGTTTTCTCACCATTCAGATGTAATGACATTAGCAATAAATTTAAAAATCAAAACATTGCACTTTTTCAATTTTTATAATTTTGAATTCCTTTAGGGATAAATGCGCTGTTAATAATTAGTTGAATTTAAATTTTGAAAATTTTTTAATTATCACCTTTCCCACAATACTATTTGAAATGATTTATATAGTTTTAATCTAAAAATATACAACGTAAGAAAAAGTAAATGCAATGGACTCTAATAAGAAGTTTGCCCACCCCCCTCAAGCACTATATGCTCGACCAAACTGTGAAGTTTGGAATTTATACAATTGAGACCAATACTTGTATTTGGGTGTATTTAACATTTTCAAATATTATATTTTTCTCACCATTCAAATGTAATGTCATTAGCAATAAATTTAAACATCAAAATGTTGCACTCTTTCAAATTTTAGAATTCTGAATTCCTATAGGGATAAATGTACTGTTAATAATTAGTTAAATTTAAATTTTGAAATTTTTTTAATTATTTCCTTTGCTACAATGCTATTTCAAATGATTTATATAATTTTTGTCTAAAAATATACAACATAAGAAAAAGCAAATGCAAGGAACTCTATTAAGAGGTTTGCCCACCCCCTTTAAGCGCAATATGCTCAACCTAACATTGAAACTTGAGATTGCTATTTATAATATTCTTCCACTAAAGTGTGTTTTATACAATTGAGTCCAATACTTGTATTTGTGTGTATTTAACATTTTCAAATATTATGTTTTTCTCACATTCAAATGTAATGGCATTAGCAATCAATTTAAAAATAAAAATATTACACTTTTTCAATTTTTACAATTCTAAATTGCTATAGGGATAAATGCACTGTTAATAATCAGTTGAATTTAAATTTTGAAAGTTTTTTAGATTCCTCCTTTGCCTTAGAGCTATTTGAAATGATTTATATAGTTTTAGTCTAATTACATACAACATAAGAAAAAGGAAATGCAATGGACTCCAATAAGAAGTTTCCCCACCCCCCTCAAGCGCAATATGCTTAATTAAATGTTGAAGTTTGCAACTGCTATTTATATTTTTCTTCCCCAGCCCCCCTCAAGCGCAATATGCTCGGACCTAACATTGAAACTTGGGATTGTTATTTATAATTTTATTCCACAAGTGTGTATTTTATACAATTGAGTCCAATACTTGTATTTGTGTGTATTGATCATTTTCAAATATTATGTTTTTCTCACCATTCAAGTGTAATGGCATTGGAAATAAATTTTTAAAATCAAAACATTGCACTTTTTCAATTTTCAGAATTCTAAATTCCTATAAGGATAAATGCACTGTTAATAATCAGTTGAATTTAAATTTTGAAATTTTTTTAGAAATCTCTATTGCCTCGTTGCTATTTGAAATGATTTATATAATTTTAGACTAAAAACATACAACATAAGAAAAAAAAATGTAATGGACTCAAATAAGAAGTTTGCCCACCCCCCTCGAGCGTGATATAATCGACCTAACATTGAAACTTGGGATTTCTATTTATAATTTTCTTCCACTAAGGTGTAATTTATACAATTAAGTACAACACTTGTATTGTTGTTTATTCAACATTTTCAAATATTATGTTTTCTCAACAATCAGATGTAATGGTATTAGCAACAAATTTAAAAATCAAAACATTGCACTTTTTCAATTTTTAGACTTCTAAATTCCAATAGGGATAAATGCACTGTAAATAATCAGTAGAATTTAAATTTTGAATTTTTTTTGTTATCTCCTTTGCCTCAATGCTATTTGAAATGCTTTATATAGTTTTAGCCTAAAAACATACAACATAAGAAAAACGAAATGCAATGGACTCGAATAAGAAGGTTGCCCGCCCCCATTAACCTCAATATGCTCGACCTAACATTGAAACTTGGGATTGTTATTCATAATTTTCTTCCACGAAAGTGTATTTTATGCAATTAAGTCCAACACTTGTATTTGTGTGTATTTAACATTTTCAAATGTTATGTTTTTCTCACAATTGAAATGTAACGGCATTAGTAACAAATTTAAAAATCAAAACATTGCACTTTATCAATTTTAAGAATTCTAAATTCCTATAGGGATAAATGCATTGTTAATAATTAGTTGAATTTAAATTTTGAATTTTTTTTGTAATCTCCATTGCCTCAATGCTATTTGAAATGATTTATATAGTTTTAGTCTAAAAACATACAACATAAGGAAAAGGAAATGCAATGGACTCTAATAAGAAATTTGCCCACCCCCCTCAAGCGTAATATACTCGACCTAACATTGAAACTAGGGATTACTATTCATAATTTTCTTCCACGAAAGTGTATTTTATACAATTTCGTCCAATACTTGTATTTGTGTGTATTTAACATTTTCAAATATTATGTTTTTCTGACAGTCAAATGTAATGGTATTAGTAACAAATTTAAAAATCAAAACATTGCACTTTTTCAATTTCTAGAGTTCTAAATTCCTATAAAGATAAATGCACTATTAATAATTAGATGAATTTAAATTTTGAAATTTTTTTAGTTATCCCCTTTGCCTCAATGCTATTTGAAATGATTTATATAGTTTTAGTCTAAAAACATACAACATAAGAAAAAGGAAATGCAATGGACTCTAATAAGAAGTTTGCCCACCCCCTTCAAGCACAATATGCTCAACCTAACATTGAAACTTGGGATTGCTATTTATAATTTTCTTCCACTATAATGTAATTTATACAATTGAGTATAACACTTGTATTTTTGTTTATTTAACATTTTCAAATATTATATTTTCTCACCATTCAGATGTAATGGCATTAGCAATAAATTTAAAAATCAAAACATTGCACTTTTTCAATTTTTAGAATTCTAAATTCCTATAGGAATAAATGTACTGTTAATAATCAGTTGAATGTAAATTTTGAAAGTTTTTTAGTTATCTCCTTTGTCTCAAAGTTATTTGAAATGATTTATATAGTTTTAGTCTAAAAACATACAAGATAAGAAAAAGGAAATGCAATGGACTTTAATAAGAAGTTTGCCCACCCCCCTCAAGCGCAATATGCTCGACCTAATATTTCAACTTGTGATTGCTATTTATATTATTATTCCAATAAATTGTATTGCATACAATTGAGTCTAATACATATATTTTTGTTTTATTAACATTTTCAAATATTATGTTTTCTCACCATTCAAATGTAATGGCATTAGCAATAAGTTTAAAAGTCAAAACATTGCACTTTTTCAATTTTTAGAATTTTAAATTTCTATAGGGATAAATGCAATGTTAATAATCAGTTGAATTTAAATTTTGAAATTTTTTTAGTAATCTCCATTGCCTCAATGTTATGTGAAATGATTTATATAGTTTTAGTCTAAAAACATACAACATAAGAAAAAGGAAATGCAATGGACTCTAATAAGAAGTTTGCCCACCCCCCTCAAGCGCAATATGTTTGACCTAACATTAAAACTTGGGATTACTATTCATAATTTTCTTCTACTAAAGTTTATTTTATACAACTAAGTCCAATACTTGTATTTTTGTACATTTAACATTTTCAAATATTATGTTTTTCTCACCATTCAAATGTAATGACATTAGCAATAAATTTAAAAATAAAAATATTGCACTTTTTCAATTTTTAGAATTTGAAATTCCTATAGGGATAAATGCACTATTTATAATAAGTTGAATTTAAATTTTGAAATTTTTTTAATTATCAGCTTTGCCACAATATTATTTGAAATGATTTATATAGTTTTAGTCTCAAAAGATACAATCTGAGAAAAAGTAAATGCAAAGGACACTAATAAGAAGTTTGTCGACCCCCCTCAAGCACTATATGTTCAACCAAACACTAAAATTTGGAATTGTCATTTATAATTTACTTCCTATAAAGTGTATTTTCTACAATTGAGTCCAATACTTGAATTTTTGTCTATTTAACGTTTTCAAATATTACGTTTTTCTCACCATTCAAATGTAATTGTATTAACAATAAATTTAAAAATCAAAACATTACACTTTTTCAATTTTTAGAATTCTAAATTCCTATAGGGATAAATGCACTATTAATAATCAGTTGAATTTAAATTTTGAAAATTTTTTATTTATCTCATTTGCCACAATACTATTTGAAATGATTTATTATATTTTAGTTTAAAAATATACAACATAAGAAAAAGCAAATGCAAGGGTCTCTAATAAGAAGTTTGCCTAGCCCCCTCAAGCGCAATATGCTTGACCTAACGTTAAACTTGGGATTGCTATTCATAATTTTCTTCCACTAAAGTGTATTTTATACAATTAAGTCCAATACTTGTATTTTTGTGCATTTAACGTTTTCAAATATTATGTTTTTCTCCCCATTTAAATGTAATGACATTAGCAATAAATTTAAAAATCAAAACATTGCACTTTTTCAATTTTTAGAATTTGAAATTCTTATAGGGATAAATACACTGTTTATAATCAGTTGAATTAAAATTTTGAAATTTTTTTAATTATCACCTTTGCCACAATACTATTTGAAATGATTTATATCGTTTTAGTCTAAAAAGATACAATCTAAGAAAAAGTAAATGCAAGGGACTCTAATAAGAAGTTTGTCAACCCCCCTCAAGCATTATATGCTCAACCAAATACTTAAGTTTGGAATTGTTATTTATAATATTCTTCCCATAAAGTGTATTTTATACAATTGAGTCAAATACTTGTATTTTTATGTATTTAACATTTTCAAATATTACATTTTTCTCACCATTCAAATGTAATGGCATTAGCAATAAATTTAAAAATCAAAACATTGCACATTTTCAATTTTTAGAATTCTAAATTCCTATAAGAATAAATGCACTGTTAATAATCAGTTGAATTTAAATTTTGAAAGCTTTTTAGTTATCTCCTTTGCCTCAAAGCTATTTGAAATGATTTGTTTAGTTTTATTTTAAAAACATACAACATAAGAAAAAGGAAATGTAATGAACTCTAATAAGAAGTTTCCCCATCCCCCTCAAGTGCAATATCCTCAACCTAATATTAAAGTTTGTGATTGCTATTTATATTATTCTTCCACTAAAGTGTATTGGATATAATTAAGTCCAATACTTGCATTTTTGTTTATTTAACATTTTCAAATATTATGTTTTCTCACCATTCAAATGTAATGACATTAGCAATAAATTTAAAAGTCAAAACATTGCACTTTTCAATATTTAGAATTCTAAATTCCTATAAGGATAAGTGCACTATTAATAATCAGTTGAATTTAAATTTTGAAATTTTTTTAATTATCTCCTTTGCAATAATGCTATTTGAAATGATTTATATAGTTTTAGTCTAAAAACATACAATATAAGAAAAAGGAAATGCAATGGACTCTAATAAGAAGTTTGCCCACCCCCCTTAAGCACAATATGCTCGACCTAACAATGAAACTTGGGATTCCTAATTATAATATTCTTCCTCTAAAGTGTATTTTATACAATTGAGTCCAATACTTGTATTTTTGTGTATTTATCATTTTCAAATATTATGTTTTTCTGACTATTCAAATGTAATGGCATTAGCAATAACTTTAAAAATTAAAACATTGCACTTTTTTCACTTTTTTGAATTTGAAATTCCTATAGGGATAAATACACTGTTAATAATTAGTTGAATTTAAATTTTGAAATTTTTTTAATTATCACCATTGCCACAATACAATTTTAAATGATTTATATAGTTTTAGTCTAAAAATATACAACCTAAGAAAAAGTAAATGCAATTGACTCTAATAAGAAGTTTGCATGCCCCCCCTCAAGCACTATATGCTCAACCAAATATTCAAGTTTGGAATTGTTATTTATAATATTCTTCCACTAAATTGTATTTTATACAATTGAGTCTAATACTTATATTTTTGTGTATTTAACATTTTCAAATATTATGTTTTTCTCACCATTCAAATGTAATAGTATTAGCAATAAATTTAAAAATCAAAACATTACACTTTTTTCAATTTTTAGGACTTTAAATTCCTATAGGGATAAATGCACTGTTAATAATCAATTAAATTTAAATTTTGAAATTTTTTTAGTATTGTTCCCACAGCCTTGTATGGGTTGTAATTGTTGTCAACTAGGGTTAAGTGTGCAAGAAAGTATAGCCACATGGAAAGGCAAGAAAGTAAATCTACCGCGTGAGGGCAAGAACGTAAATCTGCCACGTAAGCCCTATTAGGGTTTCATGGAAGAGAGTATATAAAGGCCTTGGAAAACAAAACAAAAAAGGGGGGCCAACAAAATTGAATAAACGGCAACCCTACAACAATTGGCCAAAAAGAAGAGAAAATAATATACCAAAAGGGAACCCCACTATCGGCCAAAAAAAAAAAAGGAGAAAAAGGGGAGACAGCCGAAGGGGGGCTGAATGAAGAACAGAGGTCAAGAGGAGACGGCCGAAAAGAGAGCAGAACGGCAAGAGATCAGAAACGACACCACCGGGAGAGCAAACCAGAACGTGCGACCTCCTACAAGGAAACCAGAAACACATCCTGCAAGCAAACCAGAAGCGCACAACCAGCAAGAGGAGAAATAAGAAACAGTCCACCCGGAAGAGAAGACAGCAGACCTGGTATCCATGAGATCACCCGGAAGAGAAGACAGCAGACCTGGTATCCTTGAGACCACCTGGAACCAGAAGTGTGAGGCAGGCCGAAATATGTGAACCAGAAAAACCAGTAGCGTGAGGCAGGCCAAGAGACGTGAAATGGCAGACCAGAAGTGTGGGTCTACATCAGGAGACAGCGTGAGACGAGAACGTGCAACGTCATGACAAACCAGAAGCGTGAGGACAGGCCGTGAAACAGTAAGACCGTGAAATAGGAGACAGGTGAGACCGTGAGATGGTGAAAGCAGGAGCTGTGTGAGACAACCTAGAGAAGGAATTCGGCGAAGCATCGGAAAGAACTCGACGTATTTCCAGATTTCTTCAAGAGAGGTTAGAGAGCGCTGTGGTGAACTTCTAGGCACCAGTGGAGCAGCCTTTCAATTCAATAGAGGTGAGACAAGCTAGAAGAAGGGTAGACACAGTAAGTGACACTCTTTGTATTGTACTTGCTTAGTAATTGCAATAGTGAAAGGAGCAAAAGATTAAGACATCCATTGTAACAGAAATTCTCAAGTATAGTGGATAGTCTCGGTAAGGGAGAGTCCCTACCACCGTGGATGTACGTCACATTGACGGAACCCCATAAATCTCGTGTGTCCTTAAATTGCTTTACATTCTATTTTTTGAATTGAGTTATGAACCTAAAGTATCAACCAACCTATAACCTAATGAAGACCTAAACAAGAACATCTGAATTGTCTATTAGGCAAAGTGTTTGAAAGGTGACTTTGGGGACTATTGTGATTAGTAGGTAGCAATAGATCTACCTTAGTTGAATCTGAAAAAGAGTTCGCTTTTAAGAAGAGATTGAAGTTGTTCACTTACTTGCGAATTGCGAATTGTGGTGATACTGATTCACCCCCCCTCTCAGTATCACAAATTAGTAGATCCTAGGGTGAAGTTGGGAACTTCAATTGGTATCAGAGCCAGGTTCACTAGGATAAAGCTTAACAGCTTGGTGTACTAGTTTGAAGAGCTTTAGAATTTTTAACTTGTTCAGCATACTGAGAAATGGACGCCGGTACCAGCACCAGCACTACTTATAGCAAGAAGGTTCCAATCTTCAACAATTGTCCTTGAGATGTTATCATTGTGGACAGACTAGACACTTTGCTTCTCAGTGCAAAGTGAAACTTGATGATGAAGATGAGGATGGTGATGATGAGCAGAATTCAAAATAGAGAAGACCATCATTCAAGTAAAGGAAGTCCAGCAAGAAGACTGCTAACCTACAGAAGAAGAAGAGAGGCTCATTCAAGAGTTATGTGAGCCAGAAAAAAGAAGCCGATGAGGAGGAAGATGTAAACTCATCAGATGAGCATGCCTTTATGGCATCGGCTCGATGTGGTAGTTCAACCTCTGAAGAGGAAGAGGAGATTGATGAAGAAGAACCAGATCTTGAAGCTGAGTTAGAAGCAGCTTCAAAGGAGATAATCAGAAGGGGTAGAACCATAAGAAGGTTGGAGGCCCATAGAAAACAAGTTGAAGCAAAGATTGAGGAAGCAGAAAGTCAAAAGGATGAAATAAGGGCTGAACATATTGACTTAAAGAGAAGATTTGAAGAACAGATCAAAATACGTGAAGACCTTACTATGGAGCTTGGCTCAAGGACTTCAACAATTGAAGAAATGGAGATAAAGTTGCTGAGACTTCAGCAACAACTCAAAAAGAGTGAAGAGAACTTGCGGAAGTTTGAAGTGATAGGAGAAACAAGCTCTGCAAGAGAAAAGAAGAATGAAGAGAAAGTGCAGCAATCTGATGCTGCACTGCCTAAAGATAACAAGACTTTGCCACAGAAGTTAAAAGAGAAGGTTAAGTCTTAGAAAGAAAAGACTGATCAGCCAGGAACAGTGAAGGTTGAAAACAAAGAAGATTTGAAGAAGCAACCTAGGGTTCCAAATAAAAATGAAGAAAAGAAAGTCAGCCAGCAAAGGGCTACAGCTGAACAGAAGAAGGAGAAGAAGGTGACTGAAATGAAAGTCACACAAGCAAAGAAGCCAGCAACCTTGCCTACACAACAAGTAATGAACAAAAGAAAACAAGCTGTGATTAGACCCAAGAAGAGGTAGTTTCAAGGTTACTGTCTTTATTGTGAAGTTTGGGGTCATAAGGCAAGTAAATGCTGGTGGAGAAGGCCAGTATATGTCTCCAACTTGAGAAGATACGATGATGCATATAGGGGGAGACAATACAAAATTCAGAGGAGAACACCTGTCATGAGTTCTTGCATATACTGTAAAAAGCAAAGACACACTAAAAGGATTGTTGGTGGAAGCCCAAACCAGTGGTTTCAAAGAACAAGTTTGCTATATTGGGAGACTTGGACCAGTGTGAAAGGTACAGGCAGGATGGCCATAATGCCAAGAGATGCATGACACTTCTCCCTGAGCAAGAGAAGGCACTCAATGGCACAGTGAAAGAAATTAGTACAGTCAAAGCTAGAAAAAGGAGAAAGCTATCATCGAGCCAGTTCAAAAGAAGGAATATAAAGGTAAAAGGGAGGTGGCTAATATAGCTGAAATTGAACTAAAGGCAGACTACAAGGATAAGCAGTGGATCCTTGATAGTGGGTGCACTTCACACATGACAGAAGACAAGAGTAAATTATCAAAACTAAACAAGTCAAGAGAAGGCAGAGTCAAGTTTAGCAATGATGATTCACTCAACATCAGTGGTCAAGGGTTAGTAAATATTGGAAAAGGAAAGCTAAAAGATGTTCTATACGTTGAAGGACTCAGATATAATCTAACATCTGTCAGCCAACTATGGAATGAAGACCATAAAGTGATATTCACAAAAACAGGTTGCCAAGTAAAGAGTAAAGAGGGCAATACTATTGCAACTGGGAAGAGAACAACTGGAAATTTATATGTGATTGATGAGAACAAGACAAACAGCTGTTTGCTTACAAAAGAAGAAGAAAATCAACTGTGGCATAGGAGGTTGGGACACTTAGCATAGAAGAACATGAGGAAGCTGACCACTACTCATGCAATCAGAGACATTCCAGACCTCAAGAGAGAGAGAGGGAGTATGTCTACTCATCATGCTCTAAAGGAAAACAGGTCAGAAAGCAGTATAAGACCAAAGAGGTCAGTTCTGAAGCAGTACTTGACATTCTACATACTGATTTGTGTGGGCTGATGAGAACAAAAGGGTTGAATGGTGAGAGGTGCTTCATCTTGTTTGTTGATGATTATTCCATAAGGACCTGCATCATGCACCTCAAACACAAGTGAGAAGTTTTGAAATGCTTTAAGAGATACAGAAGATTGGCTGAAAATGAGAGTGGAAAGAAGATCAAAGTATTGTGGTCAGATCAAGGCACTGAATTCACAAATGGAGCTTTTGAAGATTACCTTGAGAAGCATGGAATTCACCATCAGAAGGCAGTAGCAAGAACACCTCAACAGAATGGGGTGGTAGAGAGGAAAAATAGAGCTGTGGTTAAAATGGCAAGAACTCTACTGCTGGAATCCAAGTTTCACACAAGATTTTGGATAGAAGCAACATTTATAGTCGTGCACCTATTGAACAGAGTTTGACTAAGGCCCAATACTGATAAGACTCCATATGAGCTATGGAGTGGGAAGAAGACAACAGCCAAGTATCTTAGAATCTTTGGCAACCCATGTTTTGTGAAGAACAAGGAGCAAAACTTAGGAAAATTCCATGCTAGGTCAGATGAAGGCATCTTTGTGGGATACTCAGGAAAGACAAAAGGTTATAGAGTTTTTCTACATAAACTGGGAAAAGTGGTAACTTCCAGTGATGTGAGAATAGATGAAAATTGGAAAACAATGCATAATGGAGAAGCTGAGGATAGTAAAGAAGATGACTTCAAGATAGATGAAGAATTTGACCAACATGAAGAAGAGGGAAAAAAGTAAATTCAGACTTAGAGAAGAGTGAGTCTGAAGATGAAGAAGGAGATTCTCTTGCAACTAAGACTGTGCAAGAGAGAAAGACAAAGAAGACATGGACTAGTGCTCATCAAGGAAATCAGATAATAGGTGACCCATCAGCAGGAGTTACAACAAGAAGAAGAATTGTGGGAGCTATTGCTTTACTCCGACAAGTTGAACCTAATTCTGTTGAAGAGGCTACACAAGACAAAGCCTGGGTCAAAGCTATCAATGAGGAGCTGGATCAAATCGAGAAGAATGAAACATGGGAGTTGGTCCTAAGACCCACTAACAAGAATGTCATAGGAACAAAATAGGTGTTTAAAAATAAACATAATAAAGATGGCAAGGTGGTGAGGAACAAGGCTAGGCTGGTTTGCAAAGGCTACACTCAAATAAAAGGAGTAGATGTCGATGAAACTTTTGCACCAATAGCAAGGTTGGAAACTATCAGAATGTTCTTAGCTTTGGCAACACATAAGAGGTATAAAGTTTACCAGATGGATGTGAAATCAGCCTTTCTGAATGGACTCCTGAAAGAAGAAGTGTATATTGAACAACCCGATGGAGTACAAATCAGTGAGGATGAGACACACATGTGCAAGCTGAAGAAAGCCTTGTATGGCCTTAAACAAGCCCCAAGAGCATGGTACAGCAGGCTGGACGCCTATTTAAGAAGGTTGAACTTCAGAAGAGGAACAGTTGATAATAACCTATATGTGTTCAACTCAGAGAAAGGCCAACTGATAACCATAGTATATGTAGATGACATCATCTTTGGAGGGGATCACTCTGAGCTATGCCAAGAATTTGCACAGAAGATGAGTGAGGAATTTGAGATGTCATTGATTGTAGAAATGACTTACTTTCTTGGATTACAGATAAAATAGTGTGAAGAAGGTATTTTTATTTCTCAAACAAAATATGCCAAAGAGATGCTGAAAAAGTTTGGCATGAAGGATAGCAAACCTGTCCGTACCCCTATGCTAGTAGGCTGCAAGTTAACAAAAGATCAAGAAGGAAGGAGTACAAGCCCTACAGAATAAAGGAAGATGATAGGGAGCCTTCTGTACCTTACAACATCAAGGCCTAATCTCATGCAAGCTGTGTGCATCGCCAGCAGATTCCAAGTGAATCCTAAGGAATCTCATGTGCTGGCAATGAAAAGAATCCTAAGATACCTCAAGGGGCCACTAGAAATGGGCTTGTGGTATCTTGCCATGGATTTTGTAAAACTACAAGCATACACTGATGCAGATTGAGTAGGAAGTACAGATGACAGAAAATCAACCAGTGGCTGCAGCTTCTACTTGGATTCAAAGTGTGTTACATGGCTAAGTAGAAAGCAAAACAGTATTGCTTTGAGCACAGCGGAGGCTGAGTATATGGTTGCTTGTGCAGCATGTACTCAGGTGATATGGATGCAAAGACAATTGCCGATTTGGATGTTGAAGTGAAGTTACCAGTGAGTGTACTTTGTGATAATCAAAGTGCAATTGATCTTTGCAAGAATCCAGTTCAACATTTAAGGAGCAAGCATATTGACATCCGGTATCACTTTATCAAGGATCAAGTGGAAGAGGGCACAATTCAGTTGGAGTATGTCAGCACTAAAGATCAAATCTCAGATATTCTAACTAAACCTCTGTCCACAGAGCAATTTGAAAAGCACAAAATGAGTTTGTTTGTGCAAATGCCTCGTCAAGCCTGAAGTTCAGGTGAATCCTCCATCTCTACTTTTGTAGGTTTTTCAAATTTGTAATTGGTTGGCAAAGGGGGAGAGAAGCAACACTGTAGGGGAGCTGTTAAGGAAGGGGGAGTGCATATTTAAGGGGAGTTGTAATCCATTTGCTTCTGGATTGTTGCATAATGGTTTTTGTTGTGAGTGTTGCCAACAATTACAAAGGGGGAGATTGTTGTTCCCACAGCCTTGTATGGGTTGTAACTGTTGTCAACTGGGGTTAAGTGTGCAAGAAAGTAAAGCCACATGGAAGGGCAATAAAGTAAATCCGCCACGTAAGGGCAAGAACGTAAATCTGCCATGTAAGCCCTATTAAGGTTTAATGGAAGAGAGTATATAAAGGCCTTGGAAGACAAAACAAAAAAGGGGAGCCAACAAAATTGAATAAATGGCAACCCTACAACAACCAGCCAAAAAGAAGAGAAAATAATGTACCAAAAGGGAACCCCATCGTCGGCAAAAAACAAAAAAGGAGAAAAAGAGGAGACAGCCAAAGGGGGGTTGAACGAAGAACAGAGGTCGAGAGGAGACGGCCAAAAAGAGAGCAGAACGACAAGAGATCAGAAATGACACCACCGGAGAGCAAACCAGAACGTGCGACCTCCTGCAAGGAAACCAGAAACACGTCCTGCAAGCAAACCAGAAACGCACAACCAGCAAGAGGAGAAATAAGAAACAGACCACCCAGAAGAGAAGACAACAGACCTGGCATCAGTGAGACCAGCCGGAAGAGAAGACAACAGACCTGGTATCTGTGAGACCAGCCGGAAGAGAAGACAACAGACCTGGTATCCATGAGATCACCCGGAAGAGAAGACAGAAGACCTGGTATCTGTGAGATCACCCGGAAGAGAAGACAGCAGACCTGGTATCCGTGAGTTGACCCGGAAAAGAAGACAGCACACCAGAAGTGTGAGGCAGGCCGAAAGACGTGAACCAGAAAAACCAGTAGCATGAGGCAGGCCGAGAGACGTTAAACGGTAGACGAGAAGCGTGGGTGTACGTCAGGAGACGGCGTGAGACCAGAATGTGCAACGGCATGACAAACCAGAAGTGTGAGGACAGGCCGTGAAACTGTAAGACCGTGAAATAGGAAATGTGTGAGACCGTGCGACAGTGAAAGCAGGAGCTGTGTGAGACACAATGTTATTTGAAATGATTTATATAATTTTAGTCTAAAAATATACAACATAAGAAAAAGCACATGCAAGGGACACTAATAAGAAGTTTCCCCACCCCCCTCAAGCGCAATATGCTCAACCAAATATTGAAACTTGTGATTGGTATTTATATTATTCTTCCACTAAAGTGTATTGCATACAATTGAGTCCAATACTTGTATTTTTGTTTATTTAACATTTTCAAATATTATGTTTTTCTCACCATTCAAATGTAATGGCATTAGCAATAAATTTAAAAATCAAAACATTGCACTTTCTCACTTTTTAGGATTTTAAATTCTTATACGGATAAATGCACTGTTAATAATTAGTTGAATTTAAATTTTGAAATTTTTTTAGTTATCTCCTTTGCCTCAATGCTATTTGAAATGATTTATATAGTTTTAGACTAAAAGCATACAACATAAGAAAATGCAAATGCAATGAACTCTAATAAGAAGTTTCTGCACTCCCCTCAAGTACAATATGCTCAACCTAATATTGAACTTTGCGATTGCTATTTATATCATTCTTCCACTAAAGTGTATTGTATATAATTGAGTCCAATACTTGTATTTTTGTTTATTTAACATTTTCAAATATTATGATTTTCTCACCATTCAAATGTAATGACATTAGCAATAAATTTAAAAATGAAAACATTCCACTTTTTCAATTTTTAGAATTCTAAATTCCTATAAGGATAAATGCACTGTTAATAATTAGTTAAATTTAAATTTTGAAAGTTTTTTAGTAATCTCCTTTGCCTCAATGTTATTTGAAATGATTTATGTAGTTTTAGTCTAAAAACATACAACATAAGAAAAAGGAAATGCAATGGACTCTAATAAGAAGTTTCCCCACTCCCCTCAAGTGCAATATGTTCAACCTAATATTGAAATTTGCGATTGATATTTATATTATTCTTCCACTAAAGTGTATTGCATATAATTGAGTCCAATGCTTGTATTTTTGTTTATTTAACATTTTCAAATGTTATGTTTGCTCACCATTCAAATGTAATGGCTTTAGCAATAAATTTAAACATCAAAACATTGCACTATTTCAATTTTTAGAATTTTAAATTCCTATAGGTATAAATGCACTATTAATAATCAGTTGAATTTAAATTTTGAAATTTTTTTAATTATCTCCTTTGCCACAATGCTATTTGAAATGATTTATATAATTTTAGTCTAAAAATATAC
>JAHLGP010016085.1:27147-38973 GCA_020141445.1 Bruguiera sexangula | reverse complement strand
GAATGGTATGAAAAACATAATATTTGAACATGTTAATTCAAAAAAAAAGAAAAAAGCAAGTAATGGACTTAATTATATAAAATACAATTTAGTGGATGAATCTAATAAATAGCAATCACAAATTTCAATGTTCAGACAAGAATATATCTTTAGAGGGGAATGGGAAAATTTTTCATTAATGTCCACTTCATTTACTTTTTCTTAAGAAATATGTTTGTAGACTAAAATCATATAAATCATTTCTAATTGCACTATGGCAAGGGAGACAAAGAAAACAATTACAAAATTTAAATTCAATTGGATTATTACTAACGCATTTATCCTTATAAGAATTTAAATTCTAAAAAGTTAAAATTTGCAATGTTTTGATCTTTTAAATTTATTTTAAATGTCATTACATTTGAATGGTAAGAAAAACATAATATTTGAATATGTTAGTTAAAAACAAATACAAGTAATGAACCTAATTGTATAAAATACAATTTAGTGGATGAATATTATAAATACCAATCACAAATTTTAATGTTGGGTCAAACATATATCTATAGAAGGGAATGGGAAAACTTTTTATTAGTGTCCACTACATTTACTTTTTCCTAAGAAATATGTTTGTAAACTAAACTCATATAAATCATTTCCAATTGCACTATGGCAAGGAAGACAAATAAAAAAATTACAAATTTTAAATTCAATTTATGATTAGTAACTCATTTATCCTTATAAGAGTTTAAATTCTAAAAAGTGAAAATTGGCAAAGTTTTGAGCATTTAAATTTATTGTAAATGTCATTGCATTTGAATGGTAAGAAAAACATAATATTTGAACATGTTAATTAAAAAAAACAAGCAAGTAATGGATCTAATTGTATAAAATACAATTTAGTGGATGAATATTGTAAATAGCAATCACAAATTTCAATGTTGGGTTAGGCATATATCTGTAAAGGGGACTAGGAAAACTTTTTATTAGTGTCCATTGCATTTACATTTTCTTAAGAAATATGTTTGTCGACTAAATCATATAAATCATTTCTAATTGCACTATGGTAAAAGGGACAAATTAAAAAATTACAAAATTTAAATTCAATTGATTATTAGTAATGCATTTATCCTTATAAGACTTTAAATTTTAAAAAGTGAAAATTTGCAAAGTCTTGATCTTTTTACTTTGTTGTAAATGCCATTGCATTTGAATGGTAAGAAAAATATAATATTTGAACATGTTAATTGAAGAAAAATACAAGAAATGAACCTAAGTGTATAAAATGCAATTTAGTGGATGAATATTATAAATATCAATCAAAAATTTCAATGTTGGGTCAAGCATATATCTGTAGAGGGGAATGGGAAAACTTTTTATTAGTGTCCATTACATTTACTTTTTCTGAAGTAACATTGTAGACTAAAATCATATATACCATTTCAAATTGCATTATGGCAAATGAGACAAATAAAAAATTACAAAATTTAAATTTCATTGATTATTAGTAAAGCATTTATCCTTACAAGACTTTAAATTCTAAAAAGTGAAAATATGCACTATTTTGATTTGTAAATTTATTTTAAATGTCATTGCATTTGAATGGTAAGAGAAACATAATATTTGAACATGTTAATTGAAAAGAAATGCAAGTAAAGGACTTAATTGTATAAAATACAATTTAGTAGATAAATATTATAAATAGCAATCACAAGCATATATCTATTGAGGGGAATGAGAAAACTTTTTATTAGTGTTCACTGCATTTACTTTTTCTTAGAAAATATGTTTGTAAACTAAAATCATATAAATCATTTTCAATTGCATTATTGCAAGGGAGATGAATAAAAAAAATTACAAAATTTAAATTCAATTGGATTATTAGTAACGCATTTATCCTTATAAAATTTTAAATTCTAAAAACCGAAAATTTGCAAAGTTTTGATCTTTTAAATTTATTGTAAATGTTGTTGCATTTGAATGGTAAGAAAAACATAATATTTGAACATGTTAATTAAAAAAAAATACAGGTAATGAAAATAATTGTATAAAATACAATTTAGTGGATGTATATTATAAATAGCAATCACAAATTTCAATGTTGGGTTAGACATATATCTCTAGAGGGGAACGACAAAACATTTTATTAGTGTCCACTGCATTTACTTTTTCTTGACAAATATGTTTCTATACTAAAATCATATAAATCATTTCCAATTGCGCTATGACAAAGGAGACAAATAAAAAAAAGTACAAAATTTAAATTTGATTGATTATTAGTAACACATTTATCTTTATAAGACTTTAAATTCTAAAAAGTGAAATTTACAAAGTTTTGATCTTTTAAATTTATTGTAAATGCCATTGCATTTGAATGATAAAAAAAAAAAAGCATAATATTTTAACATGTTAATTGAAAAAAATTACAAGTAATGGACCTAATTGTATAAAATATAATTTAGTGGATGAATATTATAAATAGCAATCATAAATTTCGATGTTGGGTCAAGGGTATATCTGTAGAGGGGAATGTGAAAACTTTTTATTAGTGTCTACTGCATTTACTTTATATTAAGAAATATGTTTGTAAACTAAAATCCTATAAGTCATTTCCAATTGCACTATAACAAGGGAGACAAATAAAAATTTACAAATTTTAAATTGAATTTACTATCAGTAACGCATTTATTCTTATAAGACTTTAAATTCAAAAAAGTGAAAATTTGCAAAGTTTTGATCTTTTAAATTTATTGTAAATGTCGTTGCATTTAAATGGTAAGAAAAACATAATATTTGAATATGTTAAATGAAAAAAAAATACAAGTAATGAATCTAATTGTATAAAATACAATTTAGTGGATAAATATTACAAATAGCAATCACAAATTTCGATGTTGGGTTAGGCATAAATGGGTAGAGGGGAACGGGAAAACCTTTTATTAGTGTCCACTGCATTTACTTTTTCTTAAGAAATATGTTTGTAGACTAAAATCATATAAATCATTTCTAATTACACTATGACAAAGGAGACAAATAAAAAAATTACAAAATTTAAATTCAATTGGATTATTAATAATGCATTTATCCTTATAAGACTTTAAATTCTAAAAAGTGAAAATTTGCAAAGTTTTGATCTTTTAAATTTATTGTAAATGCCGCTGCATGTGAATGGTAAGAAAAGTATAATATTTGAACATGTTAATTGAAGAAAAATACAAGTAATGAAACTAATTGTAAAAAATACAATTTAGTGGATGAATATTATAAATTGCAATCACAAATTTCAATGCTGGGTCAAGCATATATCTGTAAAGGGGAATGAGAAATCTTTTTATTAGTGTCCACTTCATTTACTTTTTCCTAAGCAATATGTTTGTAAAGTAAAATCATATAAATCATTTCCAATTGCAATATGGCAATTTCAAAATGAATGGCAATAAAAAAATTACAAAATTTAAATTCACTTGATTATTAGTAATGCATTTGTCCTTATAAAATGTTAATTTCAAAAAAGTGAAAATTTGCAATGTTTTGATCTTTTAAATTTATTGTAAATGCCATTGCATTTGAATGGTAAGAAAAATATAATATTTGAACATGCTAATTCAACAAAAATGCAAGTAATAGGCTTAATTGTATAAAATAAAATTTAGTGGACGAATATTATAAATAGAAATCACAAATTTCAATGTTGGGTTAGGCATATATCTGTAGAAGGGAATTTGAAAACTTTTTATTAGTGTCCACTGCATTTACTTTTTCTTAAGAAATATGTTTGTAAACTAAAATCATATAAATCATTTCCAATTGCACTATGACAAGGGAAACTAATAAAAAAATTGAAAATATTAATTTGAATTTATTATTAATAATGCATTTATCCTTATAAGACCTTAAATTCTAAAAAGTGAAAATTTGCAAAATTTTGATCTCTTAAATTTATTGTTAATGTCGTTGCATTTGAATGGTAAGAAAAACAAAATATTTCAACATGTTAATTTAAAAAAAAATACAAGTAATGAACCTAATTGTATAAAATACAATTTAGTGGATGAATCTTATAAATAGCAATCACAAATTTCAATGTTAGGTTAGACATATATCTGTAGAGGGGAATGGGAAAACTCTTTACTAGTGTCCACTACATTTACTTTTTCTTAAGAAATATGTTTGTCTACTAAATTTATATAAATCATTTCTTATTGCACTATGGGAAAGGAGACAACTAAAAAAATTGCAAAATTTAAATTCAATTGATTATTAGTAACGCATTTATCCTTATAAGACTTTAAATTCTAAAAAGTGAAAATTTCCAAAGTTTAGATCTTTTAAATTTAATTTAAATGTCGTTGCATTTGAATGGTAAGAAAAACATAATATTTGAACATGTTAATTGAAAATAATACAAGTAATGAACCTAATTGTGTAAAATATTATTTAGTGGATGAATATAATAAATAGCAATCACAAATTTCAATGTTGGGTCAAGCATATATCTACAGAGGGGAATGAGAAAACTTTTTATTAGTGTCCACTGCATTTACTTTTTCTTAAGAAATATATTTGTATACTAAAATCATATAAATCATTTCAGATTACATTATGTCAAAGGAGACAAACAAAAAAATAACAAAATTTAAATTCTATTAATTATAAGTAACACATTTATCCTTATAAGACTTTAAATTTGAAAAAGTGAAAATTTGCAAAGTTTTGATCTTTAATATTTTTTGTAAATGCCATTGCATTTGAATGGTAAGAAAAGCATAATATTTGACATGCTAATTGAAAAAAAATACAAGTAAAGGACTGAATTCTATAAAATACAATTTAGTGGATGAATATTATAAATAGCAATCACAAATTTCAATGTTGGGTCAAGCACATATCTATAGAGGGGAACGAGAAAACTTTTTATTAGTGTCCATAACATTTACTTTTTCTTAAGAAATATGTTTGTAGACTAAAATCATATAAATTATTTCAAATTCCATTATGACAAAGGAGACAAATAAAAAATTTATGAAATTTAAATTCAATTGATTATTCGCAAAACATTTATCCTTATAAGGCTGTAATTTCTAAAAAGCGAAAAATTGCAATGTTTTCATTTTTAAATTTATTTTAAATGTCATTGCATTTAAATGGTAAGAAAAACGTAATATTTGAACATGTTAATTGAAAAAAAATACAACTAATGGACTTTATCGTATAACATACAATTTAATGGATGAATATAATAAATAGCAATCACAAATTTCAATATTAGGTCAAACATATATCTGTAAAGGGGAATGGGAAAACTTTTTATTAGTGTCCACTGCATTTACTTTTTCCTAAGAAATATGTTGGTAGACCAAAATCTTATAAATAATTTCAAATTGCTTTATGTCAAAGGAGATAAATAAGAATATTACAAAATTTAAATTCAACTGATTATTAGTAACGCATTTATCCTTATAAAGCTTTAAATTCTAAAAAGTGATAATTTGTAAAGTTTTGATCTTTTCAATTTATTGTAAATGCCTTTGCATTTGAATAGTAAGAAAAACATAATATTTGAACATGTTAATTGAAAAAAAATACAAGTAATGAACCCAATTGTATAAAATACAATTTAGTGGATGAATATAATAAATAGCAATCACAAATTTCAATGTTGGGTGAAGCATATATCTGTAGAGGGAAATGGGAAAACTTTTTATTAGTGTTCATTGCATTTACCTTTTCCTAAGAAATCTGTTTGTAGACTAAAATCATATAAATCATATCCAATTGCAATATGGCAGAGGAGACAAATAAGAAAAAATTACAAAAATTAAATTCAACTGATTATGAGTAACGCATTCATCCTTATAAGACTTTAAATTCTAAAAAGTGAAAAGTTGCAAAGCTTTCATCTTTTAAATTTATTGTAAATGTCATTGCATTTGAATGGTAAGAAAAACATAATATTTGAACATGTAAATTGAAAAAAAATACAAGAAATGAATCCAATTGTATAAAATACAATTTAGTGGATGAATATAATAAATAGCAAGCACAAATTTCAATGTTAGGTCAAGAATATATCTGTAGAGGGGAATGGGAAAACCCTTTATTAGTGTCCACAACATTTGCTTTTTCTTAAGAAATCTGTTGGTAGACTAAAGTCATATAAATCATATCCAATTGCAATATGGCAAATGAGACAAATAAGAAAATTACAAAATTTAAATTCGACTTATTATTAGTAACGTATTTATCGTTATAAGATCTTAAATTCTAAAAAATGAAAATTTGCAAAGTTTTGATCTTTTAAATTTATTGTAAATGTCATTGCATTTGAATGGAAAGAAAAACATAATATTTGAACATGTTAATTGAAAAAAAATACAAGTAATCTACACAATTGTATAAAATACAATTTAGTGGATGAATATTTTAAATAGCAATCACAAATTTCAATGTTGGGTCAAGCATATATCTGTAGAGGGGAATGAGAAAACTTTTTATTTGTGTCAACTGCATTTACTTTTTCTTAAGAAATATGTTTGTAGACTAAAATCATATAAATCATTTCAAATTGCATTATTTCAACGGAGACAAATAAAAAAGTTACAAAATTTAAATTCAACTAACTATTAGAAACACATTTATCCATATAAAACTTTAAATTCTAAAAAGTGAAAAATTGTAAGGTTAAGAAAAACAAAATATTTGAACATGTCAATTCAAAAAAAATACAAGTAATGGACTTAATTGTATAAAATGCAATTTAGTGGATGAATATGTTAAATAGGAATCACAAATTTCAATGTTGGGTCAAGCATATATTTGTAGAGGGGAATGCAAAAACTTTTTATTTATGTGCACTGCATTTACTTTTTCTTAAGAAATCTGTTTGTAGATTACAACCATATAAATCATATCCAATTGCAATATCGCAAAGGAGACAAAAAAGAAAATTACAAAATTTAAATTCAATTGATTATTAGTAACGTATTTATCCTTATAAGACATTAAATTCCAAAAAGTGAAAATTTGCAAGGTTTTGATCTTTTGAATTTATTTTAAATGCCATTGCATTTGAATTGTAAGAAAAACATAATATTTGAACCTGTTAATTGAAAAAAGAATACAAGTAATGAACCCAATTGTATAAAATACAATTTCGTGAATGAATATTATAACTAGAAATCACAAATTTCAATGTTGGGTCAGACATATATCTGTAGAGGGGAATGAGAAAACTTTTTATCAGTGTCTACTGCATTTACTTTTTCTTAAGAAATATGTTTGTAAACTAAAATCATATAAATCATTTTAAATTGCATTATGTTAAAGGAGACAAATAAAAAAATTACAAAATTTAAATTCAATTAATTATTAGTAAAGCATTTATCTTTATAAGACATTAAATTCTAAAAAGTGAAAATTTGCAAAGTTTTGAACTTTTAAATTTTTTGTAAATGCCATTGCATTTGAATGTTAAGAAAAACATAATATTTGAACATGTTAATTGAAACAAAATGCAGGTAATGAACCCAATTATATAAAATACAATTTAGTAGTTGAATAAAATAAATAACAATCACAAATTTCAATGTTAGGTCAAGCATATATTTGTAGAGGGGAATGGAAAAACTTTTTATTAGTGGTCACTGCATTTATTTTTTTTTTTAAGAAATATGTTTCTTGACTAAAATTATATAAATCATTTCAAATTGCATTATGTCAAAGGAGACAAGTAAAAAATTATAAAATTTAAATTCAATTGATTATTAGTAACGCATCTATCCTTATAAAACTTTAAAATCTAAAAAGTGAAAATGTGCAAGGTTTTGATCTTTTAAGTTTATTGTAAATGCCATTGCATTTGAATGGTAAGAAAAACGCAATATTTGAAAATATTAATTGAAAAAAAAATACAAGTAATGGACTTAATCATATAAAATACAATTTAGTAAATGAATATTATAAATAGCAATCACAAATTTCAATGTTGGGTCAAGCATATATCTATAGAGGGGAATGGGAAAACCTTTTATTAGTGGTCACTGCATTTACTTTTTCTTAGGAAATGTGTTTGTGAACTAAAATTATATAAATCATTTCAAATTGCATTATGTCAAAGGAGACAAATAAAAAAATTATAAAATTTAAATTCAATTGATTATTAGTAACGCAATTAACCTTATAAGACTTTAAATTCTAAAAAGTGAAAATTTGCAAGGTTTTGATCTTTTAAATTTATTGTAAATGTCATTGCTTTTGAATGGTAAGAAAAACGCAATATTTGAAAATGTTAATTGAAAAAAAAAAATACAAGGAATAGACTTAATCGTATAAAATACAATTTAGTGGATGAATATTATAAATAACAATCACAAATTTCAATGTTGGGTCAAACATATACCTGTAGAAAGGAATGGGAAAACTTTTTGTTATTGTCCACTGCATTTACTTTTTCTTAAGAAATATGTTTGTAGACTAAAATCATATAAATCATTTCGAATTACATTATGTCAAAGGAGACAAATAAAAAAATTACAAAATTTAAATTGAACTGTTTATTAGTGACGCATTTATCCTTATAAAACTTTAAAATCTAAAAAGTGAAAATTTGCAAGGTTTTGATCTTTTAAATTTATTGTAAATGTCATTGCATTTGAATGGTAAGAAAAACATAATATTTGAACATATTAATTGAAAAAAAATCCAAGTAATGAACCCAATTGTATAAAATACAATTTAGTAGAGGGGAATGGGAAAAGTTTTTGTTAGTGTCCGCTGCATTTACTTTTTCTTAAGGCATCTGTTTGTAGGCTAAAATCATAGAAATCACATCCAATTGCTATATGGCAAAGGTGAGAAATAGGAAAATGACAAAATTTAAATTCAATTGATTATTAGTAACGTATATATCTGTAAAGGGAAATGGGAAAAGTTTTTATTAGTGTTCACTGCATTCAGTTTTTCTTAAGAAATATACTTGTAGTCTAAAATCATAGAAAATCATTTCAAATTGCATTATTAGTAACACATTTATCCTTATAAAACTTTAAATTCTAAAAAGTGAAAATTTCCAATGTTTTAATCCTTTAAATTTATTGTAAATGCCATGACATTTGAATGGTAAGAAAAACTTAATATTTGAACATTTTAATTGAAAAACAATTCAAGTAATGAACCAAATTGTATAAGATACAATTTAGTGGATGAATATAATAAATAACAATCACAAATATCAATGTTGAGTCAAGCATATATCTGTAGAGGGGAATGGGAAAAGTTTCTATCAGTGTCCACTGCATTTACTTTTTCTCAAGAAATATGTTTTTAGACTAAAATCATATAAATTATTTCAAATTGCATTATGTCAAAGGAGACAAATAAAAAAATTACAAAATTTAAATTCAATTGAATATAATTAACACATTTATTCTTATAAGACTTTAAATTTTAAAAAGTAAAAACTTGCAAAGTTTTGATCTTTTAAATTTATTGTAAACACCATTGCATTTGAATGGTAAGAAAAACATAATATTTGAAAATTTTAATTGAAAAGAAAAAAACAAGTAATGAAGCTTATTGTATAAAATACAATTTTGTGGATGAATATAATAAATAGCATTCACAAATTTCAATGTTAGGTCAAGCATATATCTGCAGAGAGAAATGGGAAAACTTTTTACTAGTGTCCATGGCATTTACTTTTTCTTGAGAAATATGTTTGTAGAATAAAATCATATAAATCATTTCAAATTGCATTATGTCAAAGAAGACAAATAAAAAAATTACAAAATTTAAATTTAACTGTTTATTAGTTATGCATTTATCCTTATAACATTTTAAATTCTAAAAAGTGAAAATTTGCAATGTTTTGATCTTTGAAATTTATTGTAAATGTCATTGCATTTGAATGGTAAGAAAAACATAATATTTGAACATGTGAATGAAAAAAAAATTCAAGTAATGAGCCCAATTGTATAAAATACAATTAAGTGGATGAATATAACAAATAGCAATCACAAATTTCAATGATGGGTCAAGCATATATCTATAGAGGGGAAGGGGAAAAGTTTTTGTTAGTGTCTACTACATTTACTTTTTCTTAAGAAATCTGTTTATAGAAATTTCAATGATGGGTCAAGTATATATTTGTAGAGGGGAAGGGGAAAAGTTTTTGGTAGTGTCTACTGCATTTACTTTTTCTTAAGAAATCTGTTTGTAGAATAAAATCGTAGAAATCATTTCAAATTGCATTATGTCAAAGGAGAGAAATAAAAAAAATGATAAAATTTAAATTCAATTGATTATAAGTAACACATTTATCCTTATAAGATTTTAAATTCTAAAAAGTGAATATTTGAAAAGTTTTGATCTTTTAATTTTTTTTGTAAATGCCATTGCATTTGAATGGTAAGAAAAACATAATATTTGAGCATGTTAATTGAAAAAAAATACAAGGAATGAACCCAGTTGTATAAAATACAATTTAGGGGTGAATATAATAAATAGCAATCACAAATTTCAATGTTGCGTCAAGCATATTTTTGTAGAGGGGAATGAGAAAACTTTTTATTAGTGTCTACTGCATTTACTTTTTCTTAAGAAATTTGTTGGTAGACTAAAATCATATAAATGATATCCAATTACAATATGGTAAAGGAGAGAAATAAGAAAATTACAAAATTTAAATTTAACTGATTATTAGTAACACATATATCCTTCTAAGACGTTAAATTCTAAAAAGTAAAAATTTGCAATGTTTTGATCTTTCAAAATTATTGTAAATGTCATTGCATTTGAATAGTAAGAAAAACAAAATATTTGAAAATGTAAATTGAAAAGAAAAAATACAAGTAATGAACCTAATTGTATAAAATACAATTTTGTAGATGAATATTATAAATAGCAATTAGAAATTTCAAAGTTGGAACAAGCATATATCTGACGAAGGCAATGGGAAAACTTTTTATTAGTGCCCACTAGCTTTACATTTTCTTAAAAAATATGTTTGTAGACTAAAATCATATAAATCATTTGCAACTGCAATATGGAAAAGGAGACAAATAAGAAAATTACAAAATTTAAATTTAACTAATTATTAGCAATGCATATATTCTAAAAAAGTGAAAATTTGCAATGTTTTGATGTTTTGAAATTATTGCAAATGCCATTGCATTTGAATGGTTAAAAAAAAGCATAATATTTGAAATGTTAATTGAAAAAAAATAAAAGTAAAGAACCTAATTGTATAAAATACAATTTGGTGGATGAATATTACAAATAACAATCACAAATTTTAATGTTAAGTCAAGCATATACCTATAGAGGGGAATGGGAAAATTTTTTGTTACTGTCCATTGCATTTACTTTTTCTTAAGAAATATGTTTGTAGACTGAAATCATATAAATCATTTTGAATTGCACTATGGCAAAGGAGACAAATAAAAAATTACCAAATTTTAATTCAACTGATTATTAGTAACACATTTATCCTTATAAGACTTTAAATTCTAAAACGTGAAAATTTGCAAAGTTTTCATCTTTTAAATTTATTGTAAATGCCATTGCATTTGAATTGTAAGAAAAGCATAATATTTGCACATTTTCATTGAAAAAATATACAAGTAATGAACTTAATTGTATAAAATACAATTTAGTGGATGAATATAATAAATGGCAATCACAAATTTCAATGTTGGGTCAAGCATATACTGGTAGAGGGGAATGGGAAAACCTTTTGTTACTGTCCACTGCATCTACTTTTTCTTAAGAAATATGTTTATAGACTGAAATCATATAAATCATTTTCAATTGCACTAGGGCAAAGGAGACAAATAAAAAAAATACCAAAAT
>JAHLGP010016085.1:0-18614 GCA_020141445.1 Bruguiera sexangula | reverse complement strand
TGTAAATGCCATTACATTAGAATGGTAAGAAAAACATAAAATTTGAACATGTTAATTCAAAAAAAAATACAAGTAATGAACCTAATTGTATAAAATACAATTTAGTGGATGAATATTATCAATTGCAATCACAAATTTCAATGTTGGGTCAAGCATATATTTGTAGAGGGGAATGGGAAGACTCTTTATTAGTGTCCACGACATATACTTTTTCTTAATAAATATGTTTTTGCATTAAAATCATATAAATCATTTCCAATTGCACTAGGGTAAGGGAGACAAATAAAAAACATTACAACATTTAAATTCAACTAAATATTAGCAACACATTTATCTTTATAAGACTTTAAATTAGTGAAATTTTGCAAAGTTTTGATCTTTTAAATTTATTGTAAATGCCATTGCATTTGAATGGTAAGAAAAACATAATATTTGAATAAGTTAATTGAAAAAAAAATACAAGTATTGAACCTAATTGTATAAAATGCAATTTTGTGGATGAATATTATAAATAGCAATCACAAATTTCAATGTTGGGTCAAGCATATATCTGTATAGGGGAATGGGAAGATTTTTTATTAATGTCCACTGCATTTATTTTTTCTTAAGAAATATGTTTGTAAACTAAAGTAATATAAATCATTTCCAATTGCACTGTAGCAAGGGAGACAAATAAAAGAATTACAAATTTTATAATGAATTTATTATTAATAATGCATTTATCCTTATAAGACTTTAAATTCTAAAAAGTGAAAAGTTTCAAAGTTTTGAACTTTCTAATTATTGTAAATGTCATTGCTTTTGAATGGTAAGAAAAACATAATATTTGAACATGTTAATTGATAAAAATTATAAATAATGGACTAAATTGTATAAAATACAATTTAGTAGATGAATATTATAAATTTCAATCACAAATTTAAATGTCAAGTCAAGCATATATTTGTAGAGGGGAATGGGAAAACGTTTTATTTGTGTCCACTGTATTTACTTTTTCTTAAGAAATATGTTTGTACACTAAAATCATATAAATCATTTCCAATTGCATTATGGCAAAGTAGACAAATAAAAGAATAACAAAATTTAAATTCAACTTATTATTAGTAACACATTTATCCTTATAAGACTTTAAATTCTAAAAAGTGAAAATTTGCAAAGTTGAGATCTTTTAAATTTGTTGTAAATGCCATTGCATTTGAATGGTAAGAAAAACACAATATTTGAACATGTTAATTCAAAAGAAATACAAGTAATGAACCTAATTGTATAAAATACAATTTAGTTGATGAATATTATAAATAGCAATCACAAATTTCAATGTTGGGTCAAGCATATACCTGTAGAGGGGAATAAGAAAACTTTTTATTTGTATCCACAACATTTACTTTTTCTTAAGAAATATGTTTGTAAATTAAACTCATATAAATCATTTCCGATTGCACTATGGCAAGGGAGACATATAAAAAAAATTACAAATTTTAAATTGAATTTATTATTAGTAACACATTTATCCTTATAAGACTTTAAATTCTAAAAAGTGAAAATTTGCAAAGTTTTGATCTTTTAAATTTGTTGTAAATGCCATTGCATTTGAACGGTAAGAAAAACATAATATTTGAACATGTTAATTGAACAAAAATTACAAATGATGGACTTAATTGTGTAAAAGAAAAATTAGTGGATGAATATTATAAATAGCAATCACAAATTTCAATGTTTGGTCAAGTATATATCTGTAGAGGGAAATGGGAAAACTTTTTATTAGTGTCCATTGCATTTACCTTTTCTTATGAAATATGTTTGTAGACTAAAATCATATAAATCATTTCCAATTGCACTATGACAATGAGGACAAATAAAAAAATTACAAAATTTAAATTCAATTGATTTTTAGTAACGCATATATTCTTATTACATTTTAAATTCTAAAAAGTGAAAATTTGCAAAGTTTAGATCTTCTAAATTTGTTGTAAATACCATTGCATTTGAATGGTATGAAAAACATAATATTTGAACATGTTAATTGAAAAAAACTACAAGTAATTGACTTAATTATATAAAATACAATTTAGTGTATGAATATTATAAATTGCAATCACAAATTTCAATGTTGGGTCAAGCATATATCTGTAGAAGGGAATGAGAAAACTTTTTATTAGTGTCCACTACATTTACTTTTTCTTAAGAAATATGTTTGCAAACTAAACTCATATAAATCATTTCCAATTGCACTATAGCAAGGGAGACATATAAAAAAATTACAAATTTTAAATTGAATTTATTATTAGTAACACATCTATCCTTATAAGACATTAAATTCTAAAAAGTGAAAATTTGCAAAGTTTTGGTATTTTGAATTTATTATAAGTGTCATTGCATTTGAATGGTAAGAAAAAAAAAATAATATTTGAACATGTTAATTGAAACAAAATACAAGTAATGGACTTAATTGTATAAAATACAATTTGGTGGATGAATATTATAAATAGCAATTACAAATTTCAATGTTGGGACAAGAATATATCTGTTGTGGCGAATGGGAAAAGTTTTTCTTTGTATTCATTGCATTTACTTTTTCTTAAGAAATATGTTTGTAAACTAAAGTCATAAAAATTATTTCTAATTGCACTGTGGCAAAGGAGGCAAATTAAAAAATTGAAAAATTTAAATTCAATTGATTATTAGTAATGCATTTATCCTTATAAGACTTTAAATTCTAAAAAGTGAAAATTTGCATGGTTTGCATCTTTTCAATTTGTTGTAAATACCTTTGCATTTGAATGGTAAGAAAAACATAATCTTTGAGCATGTTAATTGGAAAAAAATACAAATAATGGACTTAATTGTATAAAATACAATTTAGTGAATGAATATTATAAATAACAATTACAAATTTCAGTGTTAGGTCAAGCATATATCTATAGAGTGGAATGGGAAAACTTTTTATTAGTATCCACTGCATTTACTTTTTCTTAAGAAATATGTTTGTAAACTAAAATCATATATATCATTTCCAATTGCACTATGGCAAAGGAGACAAATAAAAAAATTACAAAAATTGAATTCAATCGATTATTAGTAACACATTTATTCTTATAAGACTTTAAATTCTAAAAAGTGAAAATTTGCATAGTTTGCATCTTTTCAATTTGTTGTAAATACCATTGCATTTTAATGCTAAGAAAAACATAATATTTGAACATGTTAATTGAAAAAAAATACAAGTAATGAATCTAATTGTATAAAATACAATTTAGGGGATGAATATTATAAATATCAATTACAAATTTCAATGTTCGGTTAAGCGTATATCTGTAGAGGGGAATGGGAAAACGTTTTATTGGTTTCCACCGCACTAACTTTTTCTTAAGAAATATGTTAGTAAACTAAAATCATATAAATCATTTCCAATTGTACTATGCCAAGGGAGACAAATAAAAAGATTACAAATTTTAAATTGAATTTATTATTAGTAATGCATTTATCCTTATAAGATTTTAAATTCTAAAAAGTGAAAATTTGCAAGGTTTTGATCTTTTAAATTTATTGTAACTGCGATTGCATTTGAATGGTAAGAAAAACATAATATTTGAAGATGTTAATTGAAAAAAAATACAAGTAATGAACCTAATTGTATAAAATACAATTTAGTAGATGAATATTATAAATAGCAATCACAAATTTCAATGTTTGGTCAAGCATATATCTGTAGAGGGGAATGGGAAAACTTTTTATTAGTGTCCATTGCATTTACTTTTTCCTAAGAAATTTGTTTGTAGACTAAAATTATATAAATCATATCCAATTGCAATATGGCGAAGGAGACAAATAAGAAAATTACAAAAATTTACATTCAACTAATTATTAGCAACATATTTATCCTTATAAGACTTTAAATTCTAAAAAGTGAAAATTTGCGAAGTTTTGATCTTTTAAATTTATAGTAAATGCCATTGCATTTGAATGGTAAGAAAAACATAATATTTGATCATGTGAATTGAAAAAAAAATACAAGTAATCAACCTAATTGTATAAAATACAATTTAGTGGATGAATATCATAAATAGCAATCACAAATTTCAATATTGGGTGAAGCATATATCTGTAGAGGGGAATGAGAAAACGTTTTATTAATGTCCACTACATTTACTTTTTCTTAAGAAATTTGTTTGTAGACTAAATTCATAGAAATCATTTGACATTGCATTATGGCAAAGGAGATAGATAAAAAAAATTCAATTGATTATTAATAAAGAATTGATCCTTATAAGACTTTAAATTGTAAAAAGTGAAAACTTGCAATGTTTTGATTTTTAAATTTATTTTAAATGTCATTGCATTTGAATGGTAAGAAAAACGTAATATTTGAACATGTTAATTGAAAAAGGATACATGTAATGGACTTAATTGTATAAAATATAATTTAGTAGATGAATATTATAAATAGCAATCAGAAATTTCAATGTTGGGTAAAGCATATATCTATAGAGGGGAGTGGGAAAACGTTTTACTAGTGTCCACTACATTTACTTTTTCTTAAGAAATATGGTTGTAAACTAAAATTATATAAATAATTTCAAATTGCATTATGTCAAAGGAGACAAATAAATAAATTACAAAATTTAAATTCAATTGATTATTAGTAAAGCATTTATCCTTATAAGACTTATAAATTCTAAAAAGTGAAAAATTGCAATGTTTTGATTTTGAAATTTATTTTAAATGCCATTGCATTTGAATGGTAAGAAAAATATAATATTTGATCATGTTAATTGAAAAGAAATACAAGTAATGAACCCGATTGTATAAAATACAATTTAATGAATGAATTTAATAAATAGCAATCACAAATTTCAATGTTGGGTCAAGCATATATCTGTAGAGGGGAACGGGAAAACTTTTTATTAGTGTCTACTGCGTTTACTTTTTCTTAAGAAATTTGTTTGTAGACTAAAATCCTATAAATCATAACCAATTGCAATATGGCAAAGGAGATAAATAAGAAAATTACAAAATTTAAATTCAACTGATTATTAGTAATGTATTTATCCTTATTAGACTTTAAATTCTAAAAAGCGAACATTTGCATGGTTTTCATCTTTTATATTTTTTGTAAATGCCATTGCATTTGAATGGTAATAAAAACATAATATTTGAACATGTTAATTGAAAAACATTACAAGTAATGAACCCAATTATATAAATAAAATTTAGTGGATGAATATAATAAATAGCAATGACAAATTTTAATGTTAGGTCAACCGTATATCTGTAGAGGGGAATGGGAAAACTTTTTATTAGTGTCCACTGCATTTACTTTTTCTTAAAAAATTTGTTTGTAGAACAAAATCATATAAATCCTTTCAAATTGCATTATGTCAAAGGCGACAAATAAAAAAATTACAAAATTTAAATTCAACTGTTTATTAATAACACATTTATGCTTATAAAACTTTAAATTCTAAAAAGTGAAAATTTGCAAGGTTTTGATCTTTTAAAGTTATTTTAAATGCCATTGCATTTCAATGGTAAGAAAAACATAATATTTGAACATGTGAATTGAAAAAAAATACAAGTAATGAACCTAAATCTCTAAAATACATTTTAGTGGATGAATATAATAAATAGAAATCACAAATTTCAATGTTGGGTCAAACATATATTTGTAGAGGGGAATGGCAAAACTTTTTATTAGTGTCCACTGCATTTACTTTTTCTTAAGAAATCTGTTTGTAGACTAAAATTATATAAATCATATCCAATTGCACTATGGCAAAGGGGACAAACAAAAAAAATTACAAAATTTAAATTAAACTGATTATAAGTAACACATTCATCTTCGTAAGACTTTCAATTCTAAAAAGTGAAAATTTGCAAAGTTTTGATCTTTTAAATTTGTTGTAAATGTCATTGCATTTGAATGGTAAGAAAAACATAATATTTGAACATGTTGATTGACAAAAGATACATGTAATGGACTTAATTGTATAAAATACAATTTAGTGGATGACTATTATAAATAGCAATCAGAAATTTCTATGTTGGGTCAAGCATATATCTGTAGAGGGGAATGGGAAAACTTTTTATTAGTGTCCACTGCATTTACTTTTTCTTAAGAAATCTATTTGAAGACTAAAATCATATAAATCATATCCAATTGCAATATGGCAAAGGAGACAAATTAGAAAATTACAAAATTTAAATTCAACTGATTATTAGTAACGTATTTATCCTTATTAGACTTCAAATTCTAAAAAGTGAAAATTTGCAAGGTTTTGATCTTTTAAAGTTATTGTAAATGCCATTGCATTTGAATGGTAAGAAAAAAATAATATTTGAATATGTTAATTGAAAAAAAAATACAAGTAATGGAATTTATTGTATAAAATACAATTTAATGGATGAATATAATAAATAGCAATCACAAATTTCAATGTTAGGTCAAGCATATATCTGTAAAGGGGAATGCGAAAACTTTTATTATTGTCCATTGCATTTACTTTTTCTTAAGAAATTTGTTTGTAAGCTAAAATCATATAAATCATATCCAATTGCAATATGGAAAAGGAGACAAAACAGAAAATTACAAAATTTAGATTAAACTGATTATTCGTAACGCATTTACCTTTATAAGATTTTAAATTCGAAAAACTAAAATTTTGTAAATTTTTTATCTTTTAAAGTTATTATAAATGCCATTGCATTTGAATTGTAAGAAAAACATAACATTTGAACATGTTAATTGAAAAAAAAAATACAAGTAATGAACCCAATTGTATGAAATACAATTTAGTGGATGAATATAAGAAATTGCAATCCCAAATTTTAATGTTAGGTCAAGCACATATCTGTCAAGGGGAATGTGAAAACTTTTTATTAGTATCTACTGCATTTACTTTTTCTTAAGAAATTTGTTTGTAGACTACAATCATATAAATCATATCCAATTGCAATATGGCAAGGGAGAGAAAAATCAAAATTACAAAATTTAGATTCAACTGATTATTAGTAACGCATTTATCCTTGTAAGACTTTAAATTTCAAAAACAAAAAATTTGAAAATTTTTTATCTTTTCAATATATTATAAATGCCATTGCATTTGAATTGTAAGAAAAACATAACATTTGAACATGTGAATTGAAAAAAAATACAACTAATGAACTCAATTGTATGAAATACAATTTAGTGGATGAATATAAGAAATAGCAATCACAAATTTCATTGTTGGTCAAGCATATATCTGTAGAGGGGAATGGGAAAACTTTTTATTAGTGTCCACTGCATTTACTTTTTCTTAAGAAATATGTTTGTAGACTAAAATCATATAAATCATTTCAAATTGCATTATGGCAAAGGAGACAAATAAAAAAATTACATAATATAAATCCAACTGTTTATTAGTAACGCATTTATCCTTATAAAACTTTAAATTCTAAAAAGTGATAATTTGCAAGGTTTTGATCTTTTAAAGTTATTTTAAATGTCATTGCATTTGAATGGTAAGAAAAACATAATATTTGAACATGTGAATTGAAAAAAAATACAAGTAATGAACCCAATTATATAAAATACATTTTAGTGGATGAATATAATAAATAGAAACCACAAATTTCAATGTTGAGTCAAAAATATATCTGTAGAGGGGAATGGCAAAACTTTTTATTAATGTCCATTGCATTTACTTTCTCTTAAGAAATCTATTTGTAGACTAAAATCATATAAATCCTTTCAAATTGCATTATGTCAAAAGAGACAAATAAAAAAATTACAAAATTTAAATCCAACTGTTTATGAGTAACTCATTTATCCTTATAAAACTTTAAATTCTAAAAAGTGATAATTTGCAAGGTTTTGATCTTTTAAAGTTATTTGAAATGCCATTGAATTTGAATGGTAAGAAAAACATAATATTTGAACATGTGAATTGAAAAAAAATACAAGTAATGAACCTAATTTTGTAAAATACATTTTAGTGGATGAATATAATAAATAGAAATCACAAATTTCAATGTTGGGTCAAACATATATTTGTGGAGGGGAATGGCAAAACTTTTTATTAGTGTCCACTGCATTTACTTTTTCTTAAGAAATCTGTTTGTAGACTAAAATTATATAAATCATATCCAATTGCACTATGGCAAAGGGGACAAACAAAAAAAATTACAAAATTTAAATTAAACTGATTATAAGTAACACATTCATCTTTGTAAGACTTTCAATTCTAAAAAGTGAAAATTTGCAAAGTTTTGATCTTTTAAATTTGTTGTAAATGTCATTGCATTTGAATGGTAAGAAAAACATAATATTTGAACATGTTGATTGAAAAAAGATACATGTAATGGACTTAATTGTATAAAATACAATTTAGTGGATGACTATTATAAATAGCAATAAAAAATTTCAATGTTGGGTCAATCATATATCTGTAGAGGGGAATGGGAAAACTTTTTATTAGTGTGCACTGTGTTTACTTTTTCTTCAGAAATCTGTTTGTAGACTAAAATCATATAAATCATATTCAATTGCAATATGGCAAAGGATTTAAATAAGAAAATTACAAAATTTAAATTCAACTAATTATTTCTAACGCATTTGTCCTTATAAAACTTTAAATTCTAAAAAGTGAAAATTTGCAATGTTTTCATCTTTTACATTTTTTGTAAATGTCATTGCATTTGAATGGTAAGAAAAACATAATATTTGAACATATTAATTGAAAAAAGAAATACAAGTAATGAACCCAATTGTATAAAATTCAAGATAGTGGATGAATATAATAAATAGAAATCACAAATTTCAATGTTGGGTCAAATATATATCTGTAAAGGGGAATGACAAAACGTTTTATTAATGTCCACTACATTTACTTTTTCTTAAGAAATCTGTTTGTAGAATAAAATTATATAAATCATATCCAATTGCACTATGGCAAAAGGGACAAACAAAAAAAATTACAAAATTTAAATTCAACTAATTATAAGTAACACATTCATCCTTGTAAGACTTTAAATTCTAAAAAGTGAAAATTTGCAAAGTTTTGATCTTTTCAATTTGTTGTAAATGTCATTGCATTTGAATGGTAAGAAAAACATAATATTTGAACATGTTGATTGAAAAAAGATACATGTAATGGACTTAATTGTATAAAATACAATTTAGTAGATGAATATTATAAATAGCAATCAGATATTTCAATGTTGGGTCAAGCATATATCTGTAAAGGGGAATGGAAAAACTTTTTATTAGTGTCCACTGCGTTTACTTTTTCTTAAGAAATCTCTTTGTAGACTAAAATCATATAAATCATATCCAATTGAAATATGGCAAAGGAGATAAATAAGAAAATTACAAAATTTAAATTCAACTGATTATTTGTAACACATTTGTCCTTATAAAACTTTAAATTCTAAAAAGTGAAAATTTGCAATGTTTTGATCTTTTATATTTTTTGTAAATGTCATTGCATTTGAATGGTAAGAAAAATATAATATTTGAACATGCTAATTGAAAAAAAAAATACAAGTAATGAACCTAATTATATAAAATTCAAGTTAGTGGATGAATATAATAAATAGAAATCACAAATTTCAATGTTGGGTCAAACATATATCTGTAGAAGGGAATGAGAAAACTTTTTATTAGTTTCCACTGCATTTACTTTTTCTTAAGAAATCTATTTGAAGACTAAAATCATATAAATCATATCCAATTGCAATATGGCAAAGGAGACAAATTAGAAAATTACAAAATTTAAATTCAACTGATTATTAGTAATGTATTTATCCTTATTAGACTTCAAATTCTAAAAAGTGAATATTTGCAAGGTTTTGATCTTTTAAAGTTATTGTAAATGTCATTGCATTTGAATGGTAAGAAAAACATAATATTTGAATATGTTAATTGAAAAAAAATACAAGTAATGGAATTTATCGTATAAAATACAATTTAATGGATGAATATAATAAATAGCAATCACAAATTTCAATGTTGGGTCAAGCATATATGTGTAAAGGGGAATGCGAAAACTTTTTATTATTGTCCACGACATTTACTTTTTCTTAAGAAATTTGTTTGTAGGCTAAAATCATATAAATCATATCCAATTGCAATATGGCAAAGGAGACAAATTAGAAAATTACAAAATTTAAATTTAACTGATTATTAGTAATGTATTTATCCTTATTAGGCTTCAAATTCTAAAAAGTGAAAATTTGCAAGGTTTTGATCTTTTAAAGTTATTGTAAATGTCATTGCATTTGAATAGTAAGAAAAACATAATATTTGAATATGTTAATTGAAAAAAAATACAAGTAATGGAATTTATCGTATAAAATACAATTTAATTGATGAATATAATAAATAGCAATCACAAATTTCAATGTTGGGTCAAGCATATATCTGTAAAGGGGAATGCGAAAACTTTTTATTATTATCCACTGCATTTACTTTTTCTTAAGAAATTTGTTTGAAGGCTAAAATCATATAAATCATATCCAATTGCAATATGGCAAAGGAGACAACATTACAAAATTTAGATTCAACTGATTATTCATAACGCATTTACCTTTATGAGACTTTAAATTCCAAAAACTAAAAATTTGCAAATTTTTTATCTTTTAAATTTATTATCAATGCCATTGCATTTGAATTGTAAGAAAAACATAACATTTGAACATGTTAATTGAAAAAAAATATAAGTAATGAACCCAATTGTATGAAATGCAATTTAGTGGATGAATATAAGAAATAACAATCACAAATTTTAATGTTGGGTTAAGCATATATCTGTCGAGGGGAATGTGAAAACTTTTTATTAGTATCTACTGCATTGACTTTTTCTTAAGAAATCTGTTTGTAGACTATAATCATATAATTCATATCCAATTGCGATATGGCAAGGGAGAGAAAAAAGAAAATTACAAAATTTAAATTCAACTGATTATTAGTAACACATTTATCCTTGTAAGACTGTAAATTCCAAAAACAAAAAATTTGAAAATTTTTTATCTTTTCAATTTATTAGAAATGCCATTGCATTTAAATTGTAAGAAAAACATAATATTTGAACATGTTAATTGAAAAAAAAAACAAGTAATGAACCCAATTGTATGAAATACAATTTAGTGGATGAATATAAGAAATAGCAATCACAAATTTCATTGTTGGGTCAAGCATATATCTGTAGAGGGGAATGGGAAAACTTTTTATTAGTGTCCACTGCATTTACTTTTTCTTAAGAAATATGTTTGTAAACTAAAATCATATAAATCATTTCAAATTGCATTATGGCAAAGGAGGCAAATAAATAAAGTACAAAATTTAAATTTCACTAATTATTACTAACGCATTTATCCTTACAAAATTTTAAATTCTAGGAAGTGAAAATTTGCAAAGTTTTGATCTTTTAAATTTTTTGTAAATGTCATTACATTTGAATGGTAAGAAAAACAGAATATTTGAACATGTTAATTGAAAAACAATAGAAGTAATGGACTTAATTGTATAAAATACAATTTAGTGGATGAATATAATAAATAGCAATCTCAAATTTCAATGTTGGGTCAAACATATATCTGTAGAGGGGAATGCGAAAACTTTTTGTTAGTATCTACTGCTTTTACTTTTTCTTAAGAAATCTGTTTATAGACTACAATCATATAAATCATATCCAATTGCAATATGGCAAATGAAACAAAAAAGAAAATTACAAAATTTAAATTCAACTGCTTATTAGTAACTTATTTATCCTTCTAAGACTTTAAATTCCAAAACGTGAAAATTTGCATAGTTTTAGTCTTTTGAATTTATTGTAAATGCAATTGCATTTGAATTGTAAGAAAACATAGCATTTGAACATGTTAATTGAAAAAAAAAAATACAAGTAATAAACCCAATTGTATAAAATACAATTTAGTGGATGAATATAATAAATAGCAATCACAAATTTCAATATTAGGACAAGCATATATCTATATAAGGGAATGGGAAAAGTTTTTATTAGTGTCCACTGCATTTACATTTTCTTAAAAAATATGCTTGTAAACTAAAATCATATAAATCATTTCAAATTGCATTATGTCAAAGGAGACAAATAATAAAATAATAAAATTTAAATTCAATTGATTATTAGTAAAGCATTTATACTTATAAGACTTTTAATTTTAAAAAGTGAGAAATTACAATGTTTTGATTTTGAAATTTATCTTAAATGTGATTGCATTTGAATGGTAAGAAAAACATAATATTTGAAAATGTTAATTGAAAAAAAAAAACTTGTAATTGACTTAATTGTATAAAATACAATTTAGTGAATACATATTATAAATAGCAATCATAAATTTCAATGTTGGGTCAAACATATATCTGTAGAAGGGAATGGAAAAACGTTTTATTAGTGTCCACTGCATGTACTTTTTCCTAAGAAATCTGTTTGTAGACTAAAATCGTATAAATCATATCCAATTGCAATATGGCAAAGGAGACAAATAAGAAAATTACAAAATTTAAATTCAACTGATTATTAGTAACATATTTATCCTTATAAGACTTTAAATTCCAAACAGTGAAAATTTGCAAAGTTTTGATATTTTGAATTTATTGTAAATGCCATTGCATTTGAATTGTAAGAAAAACATAACATTTGAACATGTTAATTGAAAAAAAATACAAGTAATGATCCCAATTGTATAAAACACAATTTAGTGGATGAATATTATAAATAGTAATCACAAATTTCAATGTTGGGTCAGACATATATCTGTAGAGGGGAATGAAAAAACATTTTATTAGTGTCCACTGTATTTACATTTTCTTAAAAATATGTTTGTAAACTAAAATCATATAAATCATTTCAAATTGCATTGTGGCAAAAGAGACAAATAAAAAATTTACAAAATTTAAATTCAATTAATTATTAGCAAAGCATTTAACCTTGTAAGACATTAAATTCTAAAAAGTGAAAATTTGCAAAGTTTTAATCTTTTAAATTTTTTGTGAATGCCATTGCATTTGAATGGTAAGAAAAATATAATATTTGAACATGTTACTTGAAAAACAAAATACAAGTAATGGACTTAATCGTATAAAATACAATTTAGTGGATGAATATAATAAATAGCAATCACAAATTTCAATGTTGGGTCAGACATATATCTGTAGATGGGAAAGGGAAAAGTTTTTATTAGTGTCCATTGCATTTATTTTTTCTTAAGAAATATGTTTGTAGACTAAAATCATATAAATAATTTCAAACTGCATTATCTCAAAGGAGACAGATAAAAAAATTACAAAATTTAAATTCAACTGATTATTAGTAAGACATTTATCTTTCTAAAACTTTAAAATCTAAAAAGTGAAAATTTGCAAGATTTTGATCTTTTAAATTTATTGTAAATGCCATTGCAATTGAATGGTAAGAAAAATATAATATTTGAACATGACAATTGAAAAAAAATACAAGTAATGGACTTACTCGTATAAAATACAATTTAGTGGATAAATACAATAAATAGCAATCTCAAATTTCATTGCTAGGTCAAGTATATATCTGTAGAGGGGATTGCGAAAACTTTTATCTACTGCATTTACTTTTTCTTAAGAAATCTGTTTGTAGACTACAATCATCTAAATCATATCCAATTGCAATATGACAAAGGAGACAAAAAAGAAAATTACAAAATTTAAATTCAACTGATTATTAGAAATGTATTTATTTTTATAAGACTTTAAATTCCAAAAAGTGAATTTGCAAAGTTTTAATCTTTTGAATTTATTGTAAATGCCATTGCATTTGAATTGTAAGAAAACTTAACATTTGAACATGTTAATTGAAAAAAAATACAAGTAATGAACCCAATTGTATAAAATACAATTTAGTGGATGAATATAATAAATAGCAATGACAAATTTCAATATTGGGTCAAGCATATATCTGTAGAGGGGAATGGGAAAACTTTTTATTAGTGTCCACTGCATTTACTTTTTCTTAAGAAAATCTATTTGTAGACTAAAATCATATAAATCATTTCAAATTGAATTATGGCAAAGGAGACAAATAAAAGAAATACAAAATTTAAATTTAATTGATTATTAGTAACGCATTTATCCATATAAGACTTTAAATTCTAAAAAGTGAAAATTTGCTATGTTTTGATTGTCAATATTTTTTGTAAATGTCATTGCATTAGAATGGTAAGAAAAACATAATATTTGAACATGTTAATTGAAAAAAAACTACAAGTAATGAACCCAATTGTATAAAATACAATTTAGTAGATGAATATAATAAATAGCAATGACAAATTTCAATGTTGGGTCAAGCATATAATTGTAGAGGGGAATGGGAAAACTTTTTATTAGTGTCCACTGCATTTACTTTTTCTTAAGAAATCTGTTTGTAAACTAAAATTATATAAATGATTTCAAATTGCATTATGTCAAAGGAGACAAATAAAAAGATTACAAAACTTAAATTCAATTTAGTATTAGTAACACATTTATCCATATAAAACTTTAAAATCTAAAAAGTGAAAATTTGCAAGGTTTTGATCTTTTAAATTTTTTGTAAATGTCATTGCATTTCAATGGTAACAAAAACATAATATTTGAACATGTGAATTGAAAAAAAATACAAATAATGGACTTAATCATATAAAATACAATTTAGTGGATGAATATAATAAATAGAAATCACAAATTTCAATGTTGGGTCAAGCATATATTTATAGAGTGGAATGGGAAAAGTTTCTATTAGGGTCCACTGCATTTACTTTTTCTTAAGAAATATGTTTGTAGACTAAAATCATATAAATCATTTCAAATTGTATTATGTCAAACTAGATAAATAAAAAAATTACAAAATTTAAATTCAATTGATTATAAGACTTTAAATTCTAAAAAGTGAAAATTTGTAAAGTTTAGATCTTTTAAATTTATTGTAAATGTCATTGCATTTGAATGGTAAGAAATCATAATATTTGAACATGTTAATTGAAAAAAAAAAATACAAGTTTTTATTAGTGTCCACTGCTTATCCTTGGAGTCAACTTTGAGTGCAATTTCAGCTATATTAGCCACCTCCCTTTTAGCTTTATATTCCTTCTTTTGAATTGGCTGGAAGATAGCTTTCTCCTTTTTCTCAGCTTTGACTACACCGCTTGTTTTCATTATGCCATTGAGTGCCTTCTCTTCCTTAGGGAGAAGTGTCATGCATCTTTTGGCATTATGACCATCCTGCCCACACCTTTCACACTGTTCCAAGTCTCCCAATATAGCAAACTTGTTCTTTGAAACCACTGGTTTGGGCTTCCACCAACAAGCCTTGTCAGTGTGTCCTTGCTTTTTACAATATGTGCAAGAACTCACGACAGGTGTTCTCCTCTTAATTTTGTATTGTCTCCCCCTGTATGCAGCATCATATCTTCTCAAGTTGGAGACATATACTGGTATTCTCCACCAGCAGTTACTTGCCTTATGACCCCAAACTCCACAATAAAGACAGTGACCTTGAAACTGCGTCTTCTTGGGTCTAATCACAGCTTATTTTCTTTTGTTCATTACTTGCTGTATAGGCAATGTGGCTGGCTTCTTTCCTTGTGTGGCTTTTATTTCAGCCACCTTTTTCTCCTTCTTCTGTTCAGCCGTAGCCCTTTGCTGGCTGACCTTCTTTTCTTCATTTTTGTTTGCCACCCTAGGTTGCTTCTTCAAATCCTCTTTATTCTCAGCTATCTTCTCTTGAGTCACAACCTTCTCTTTCAACTTCTGTGGCACATTCTTATTATCTTTAGGCAATGCAGCCTCAGATTGCTGCACTTTCTCTTCATTCTTCTTTTCTCTTGCAGAACTTGTTTCTCCTATCATTTCAAGCTTCTGCACATTCTCTTCACTCCTTTTGAGTTGTTGCTGAAGTTTCAGCAACTCTTTCTCCATTCCTTCAATTTTTGAAGTCCTTGAGCCAAGCTCTATTGTAAGGTCTTCACATATTTTGATCTGTTCTTCAAATCTTCTCTTCAAGTCAATATGTTCAACCCTTATGTTATCCTTTTGACTTTCAGCTTCCTCAGACTTTGCTTCAACTTGTTTTATGTGGGCCTCCAACCTTCTTATGGTTCTGCCCCTTCTGATTATCTCCTTTGAAGCTGCTTCCAACTCAGCTTCAAGATCTGGTTCTTCTTCATCAACCTCCTCTTCCTCTTCAGAGGTTGAACTACCACCTTGAGTTGATGTCATAAAGGCATGCTCATCTGATGAGTCTACATCTTCCTTCTCATCGGCTTCTTTTGTCTGGCTCATATAACTCTTGAATGAGCCTCTCTTCTTCTTCTATGGGCTAGCAGTCTTCTTGCTGGACTTCCTTGACTTGAATGATGGTCTTCTCCATTTTGAATTCTGCTCATCATCGCCATCCTCATCTTCATCATCAAGTTTCACTTTGCACTGAGAAGCAAAGTGTCCAGTCTGTCCACAACGATAACATCTCAAGGACAACTGTCCTTTTCCCTTCTTAGACCCCTTTTTGAATTTCCTTGTGAAGAAGTATGCCAACACTTCACCTTCACTTTCTTCCTCATCATCATCATCATCCTCACTGGATGATTCTTCCTCTTCTTTTATCTTCAAGTGTTTCATAGCTTTGAAAGCTGCCTCCTTTGATACCTTTGACATTGAGGAGCTCTCAATTGACTTTATTCTCATCTCATATGCAATGAGATTGCACTGGAGATCATACAGAGACATAAAATTGAGATCTCTACTCTCCTCTATGGCTGCCACCTTTGAGGCAAACGTCTCAGGCAGAATTCTCAGAATTGTCTTCACAATAGATGAGTCCTTCTTGTTCTTCCCATGACTTCTAAGATCGTTTACAGCATCAACAACCCTGGTGAAGAACTCTTGGACTGTCTCATTTTTCGGCATCTTAAGAGATTCATATCTCTCCTTGAAAACTTGAAGCTTGGCCTCCTTCATTCTGCCATCACCTTCATAGACTTTCTGCAATCTGTCCCATATCTCCTTGGCAGATTTGCAGTCCATAACTTTAGCATATTCAGCATCTGTCAATGCTGAAATGATGACATTTGAGGCCTTCCCATTTATCTCAAACTGTCTTAATTCCTCTGGGGTTGGATCTTTACCTTCTTCTAGAGGCTCAAAACCCTCCTATACAGATTTCACCATGTTCATGCCCGTGGTTGCAAATACCACCTGCATTCTCGCTCTCCACATATGGTAGTTGGTTCCGTTGAAGATTGGAACCTTCTTGCTGTAAGTAGTGCTGGTGCTGGTACCAGCGTCCATTTCTCAGTATGCTGAACAAGTTAAAACTTCTGGAGCTCTTCAAACTAGTACACCAAGCTGTTAAGATTTATCTTGGTGAACCTGTGCTCTGATACCAATTGAAGTTCCCAACTTCACCCTAGGATCTACTAGTTTGTGATACTGAGAGGGGGGGTGAATCAGTATCACCACAATTCGCAATTCACAGGAAAGTGAACAACTTCAATCTCTTCTTAAAAGCAAACTCTTTCTCAGATTCGATTAAGGTAGATCTATTGCTACCTACTAATTACAATAGTCCCCAAAGTCACCTTTCAGACACCTTGCCTAATAGACAATTCGGATGTTCTTGTTTAGGTCTTCGTTAGGTTATGGGTTGGCTGATACTTTAGTTGCGTTCACAACTCAATTCAAAACACAGAACATAAAGCAAATTAAGGACACACGAGATTTACGTGGTTCCGTCAATGTGACGTACATCCACGGTGGTAGGGACTCTCCCTTACCGAGACTATCCACTATACTTGAGAATTCTAGTTACAATGGATGTCTTAATCTTCTGCTCCTTTCACTATTGCAATTACTAAGCAAGTACAATACAAAGAGTGTCACTTACTGTGTCTACCCTTCTTCTAGCTTGTCTTGCCTCTGTTGAATTAAAAGGCTGCTCCACTGCCGCTTAAAAGTTCACCGCAACGCTCTCTAACCTCTCTTGAAGAAATCTGGAAATACGTTGAGTTCTTTCCGATGCTTCGCTGAATTCCTTCTCTAGGTTGTTTCACACAACTCTTACTTTCACCGTCTCATGGTCTCACCCATCTCCTATTTCACGATCTTACCGTTTCACTGCCTGTCCTCACACTTCTGGTCTGTCACGCTGTTGCACGTTCTGGTCTCATGCCGTCTCCTGACGTACACCCACGTTTCTGGTCTGTCGTTTCACGTCTCTTGGCCTCCCTCACGTTACTGGTTTTTCTGGTTCACGTCTTTCGGCCTGCCTCACGCTTCTGGTCTGCTGTCTTCTCTTCCGGGTGGTCTCACGGATACCAGGTCTGCTGTCTTTTCTTCCGGGTGGTCTGTTTCTTATTTCTCCTCTTGCTGGTTGTGCGTTTCTGGTTTGCTTGCAGGATGTGTTTCTGGTTTCCTTGCAGGAGGTGTTTCTGGTTTCCTTGCAGGAGGCGTTTCTGGTTTGCTTGCAGGATGTGTTTCTGGTTTGCTTGCAGGAGGCGTTTCTGGTTTGCTTGCAGGATGTGTTTCTGGTTTGCTTGCAGGACGTGTTTCTGGTTTGCTTGCAGGAGGCGTTTCTGGTTTGCTCTCCCGGTGGTGTCGTTTCTGATCT
>JAHLGP010016082.1:0-14567 GCA_020141445.1 Bruguiera sexangula | reverse complement strand
CTCCCATTTTAAATAGGTTTGTTGATCAGTTTTTACTTGGATTGGAGAAATTTTCATTTAATGCTACCAAAATTACAATCATAATGTCTCACTTCTTATGATCTCTTTGACCATTTTTATTATAGACAATTCTAACCAAAGTAGTTAGATCATCAAATTCATTATCTTCTACATTATTTACATGGCCATAGTCTTATCTCTTATACTTTTTTGTATTAGGAACCTCACGGCCCCTATACCTCATTGGCAATTTTGCTATTGTATTCGCTTGTTTCTTCATCATATCTCTCATATTAGTAAATTTGATGTTCACTCACTTAAATTATAGTTGCATGAATTTGATCATGAATGACACATCACTACCCTCCTTCTCAGCTCCATCTTCATCTTTGCAAGACATAGTGTGAATTCTATACAACATGGCTAAGATACCTTAACAACACACTCCTTTATGTGTTTCACTCAAAAATAGTGTCACACTACCTCATGTTTAGACTCTTTAAAGATTGTTTTTATTTGTGTTTATACTCTTACCTTTCACCACTTAAATTTTCTCTCTTAATTTTTTATTAAATTAAAAAACCTCAATCAAAGTCATTTTATGACTAATTAATTCTAATAAATTGGAATCAAAGAAATTTAGAAAATCATAATGAATAAAAGTTGTGGGTTACAAAAAAGCAATAAGATTAAATTGCAATGCATAAAAAGAGAATAATTAAATTTGAATTCTTGTTAGAACTAGAAAGCAATAAGGTTTACTCCTTTAACCTAATTCAACAGGGTTTACTTCTCAAATAGGAAAAAATCAATTATAATATTTTGTTCTTTTTTTTTCTTTCTTTTTTTTCTTCTTTCTTTAGTTCTTTTTTTTCTTGTTTGTTTTTGTTTATATGAATTTAAGAACAAGAAGAGATAAACTAGGGTTTGTAGATTAAAAGAACAAAAGGGTATAAAATGTTGCTAAGAAGAATAACAAGAGAAAAACTTAAATTTTAATAAGAAAACTTGAGTTGGAGCCAAACTCTAATATCAACTAATGTGAATCCTAAAAGATGGAGCTTAGGGACTTAATACGTAGAAGAATTGAGTAAAAATCCAAGAAAGTTAAATCAAATTTCAATCCTCAAATCCTATACCTAATGTTTAAAGGATCATGAACCTAAAGTATAAAGAAAGATATGGATGTCACACTTTAGAAAAGAATGAATTTAAGAGTAATAAGTCAAGTTAAACATTAAAAAAAGAGTTAGTTCTTGATAAGTTCTTTAGTTCTTAAAAGAATAGAAAGAAAAAGTTCTCACTTTTCAATTCACATAATCGCCTACCTTTTAACAATGAAATCAAATCTATTTATAAGCTAAAATAACAACCTTAAAAATTGTAAAATTAGAGACCATGATATATTCCTAAAAAATAAGAACACTTTTATTTTATTATAAACTCTTATTTTATGACAAACTCTAGCTTTATAACAAATTCCTACTTAAAAGTAGGTCTTATTACTTATCCCTAACTCATCAAGCATTCCAATCATATTAATAAAGTTTTGGCCTTCTTTCAAATTTGATTTCATAGCATTTGTAACTTGATTAGTTTGAATATTCTTAATCAGCCCATTTAGTACTTCTTTCATTTTTTTAGCTCTCGAACATGTCATAGGCCTTTCATAAATGCCCAATGGATCTTTAGAAGTCATCCATGCATCAACTCTTTTATAGATCTCATCACCGTAATGTATCAAATACAAAACCCAATAGTACGTTAACTATAAATCTCTATAATTTCCTTAAAATCGATGGGGATGTGGTTAAGGGGATTCCAACTTAAATCAATATGGAAGGTGACATACCAAATTACCACCAATCTCTTACATTAGGTGGTACTTTTCATTCCTTATTTAAGTTCTCTCTTTGTGTAAAGGCTATTAAAAGGACACATTCATGCCAACATGATAGACCTTATTTATGAATTCATTTTACAATTGGTTTATTTTAATTATGGCCTCATTTACCAATGATCAATTTTATTTAGGAACAATTTTGTACCATATGGCTCAAAAAATTTTCATTTTGAGACTTATGGCTTGAAATTCATCAATTTAATGTTATATGGTTGTTTTTGACTTATCGAAAAAAAAAATCTAAGTTTGTTCTATTAATTTTTTTAATTCTATTAATTTTTTAAAATCCAATCCACTAAAATTTCTATTAGATCATTAAAGATGGGATCTACAAGTATAACCCTCTTTGGTAATGTATTTCAACTTGTATAACCCTTTTTTTCATTTATCTTTTTTATCGAGCTAAGGAACATTTGGTACATCTAGTGTTTTACATATTAATATAGATATATTCTTTTTTTTTTTCATAGATATCACTAATGATTATGAAAATCTTTATGGAGAATACAATGATAAAGATGCTAACAATAAAGATAGACTTCGACTATTTTAAGTGACTACCATTGGTGCTATTCATACCTATCATTATACATATATACACAAAAAAAACCTTGTATAACCTTATATCAAAGAAGGATAAAATAAGTGATTGAATTAATATAAGACAATAAGGTACAATGTCTGAATATGTTCAAAATATGTTTAAATGTTCCAATTTTTTATAACCTTCTTGATATTGTACCACATGATATATTTTTTTATCTTGATTGAATTTCACGAGATGGATTCCTCAAAAATAGTAAAATGAAATAATTTTTTTTTCTTTGTGTGCAAATTAGTTCTTGTTTGATGAATTAGAACTTTTTTTGTTTTTTATATGAGCCTATTTTTTGACAAGTTTTTTTTTTTGAAAAAAGTATATTTTTTATATTTAATAAATATAATATTTATTTTTTAATTTAGTGTCTCAATTAATTATTAGTTCAAATAAATTATTTTAATTATGGTCAATTAAATCAATATTTTTATTTTTTAATAAAATTGTGTCTAACAAATATTATCCTTTTAAATAATAGAGTAATTATATGAATATACTTTCTATCAAACATAATATATAATTATTAAAAGAAAGCATACTAAACAAAATTAATAAGTAAAGATATAGTATTTTACTATTATACATTATGATTTATGTCACTGTTTATTACTAAAAATTATTGTATTAATCATGTATCATTGGATATTTTTAAAAGTTGTTGCACATTTTATTTTTTTGGTTATATATTTTATTGTTATAGTTGTACATCTAATAACTTCAGATGAAAAAATTGAAATGAAAAAAAAAAATCAAAATATTATTTTCTATTATATGGGGCCCACAATAGGGATATTCTTGGGCTGATTCTTATAGTTAAAAAAATAAAATTTTAAAAGCACACAAACTAAAATTTATAGTTAAAAACTAGTATCCCATTATTATACTTTATGGTGTGTGCTATTATTTATTAATAATTTTTTTAAGTAATTATTTATAATGAGTCTAACCAAAAATGTCTAATATGTATTTCCAATTAAAAGAAGAGGGCGATTATGTGAACACAACTTTGTTAGACACATTACACACAATTCATAAAAATAGGACACAAAACAAAATTTATAATTAAAAATGTGATACTTTATAGTTATACATTTTGGTACTTGTCTTAGTTTATTAATAAAAAAATATTTTATTAATTGTGTAATTTTATTAATAATAGCTCTCATCTAAATTGAATTGTAATCAATGATCTTAGTTTCTAATTTTTGAAAAGCCAAACCATCAAGTTACTTAAGATTAAAGACTAAAAATGATATCTGACCATTGAAATTATTATAAGATAGAAATAAATTAGTTAATTCTTAAAGGTTGGTAAATGTATTTGGAACCAAATTCTTCATTGTACTACTTCTTTGATTGTGTATACTTGCACGTGTGCCAGAGCTTTTAAATTCTAACAATAAGTTTGTGCCATTGTTATTAAGGAATTGTCCATTATTCTTACTTATATTAATACCCCTAATGATTAGTCTTAATTTGGATTTACATTCTTATTTTTTAGGTATAATTTCCACTCTTGCATATCAAGTTCAAAAAGTGTTGAATTAGTACCATTTGATAAGGAGATTGACATGGTCATTTGTTAAATAAGGATAAATAAGAAAGAGTAAGCTTTAACTTTTATAATGGTTGAGGTTAATGCAAATGAGGAGCAAAAGGAGCTTAAAGATTATTTTGTCCCTCTTGTAAATGGAATCCATTCTATTCTAAAGGGGTTAGTTATACAAGCCAATAATTGTGAAATCAAATTGGCTATCATTCAATTGATCCCAATAGTTATTCAATTTGAAGGCCTTTTAAATGATGATTTAAACCTCTATCTTACAAGTTTTTTTTTGGAGATTTATGGTTCATTCAAACATAATGGTGTTTGAATCATGCAATTAGGTTAAGGCTATTTCCTTTCTTACTTAAAAACAAGGCAAAGTTAGCTGAATTCATTACCATTTGGTTCTATCACCCCATTGGATGAGTTGGCACAAAAATTTCTTACTAAATTCTTCTTACCTACCAAGTTACAAGGATTTATTTCAAAGATGTTCACACCATGGTCTACCTAAATAGCTTCAGGTTCAAACATTCCACAATAGACTCATTAGTTCCACTCGGACTACCATTGATGTAGCAATTAGAGGAGCTTTGACAAGTAAGACTATTAATGAGGCATATAACCTACTTAAAGAGATGACTTCAAACAATTATCAGTGGAATTCATAAAGGATGGCTTAAAGGAGAGTAGCTAGAGTTTATGAGCTCAATGCCATTTCAATCATCACTACAAAAGTGGTAGCCTTACGAAATAAATTCAACCGAATGAAAGTTAATGTTGTGCTAGGTGTAATGAGTTGTAATCTTTGTGGTGGTAACTAATCTAGTGAAAGATGTTTTATGAATAATAAAAGTGTTCAATATGTTGCCAATTACGACATGTAGCAACACAATCCTCACACTAACTTCAACAATACAAGATGGAAGATTCACGTTAATTTTTCATAAAACAATGACATGAGTCAACAACCACCAACCAAGAGATTGATGTTAAGCTATCTTGGAATTTCTTAACCCATGCAACCTCAAGAAAAGAAATCAACATTGGAAGAGATGTTTATGCAATACATGGCAAAGAACCAATCTTTAAAGTCAAGTAGCTTTAATAAGGGGGGTAACTAAAGATGTCCTTATAAAGGTTGTAAACCTAATTCTAACTATAAATTTTATTATCTTGGACATGGTAGAGGATTTAAATTCCTATTATTCTTAAAAGGCTAATTCTAGCTATTGGGGGAACTTTGATAGATGTGCAAAAGGGTAAACTCACCATGTAAGTTCAAGATCAAAAGGTCAAGTTCAATGTATTCAAAGTCATGAAATCCCTTAGTAAGCTTGATGGTTGCATCATAATTGATATGGTGGACAAGCTTGTGGAAGACTTTCCTTTAAATGATATTCCAACAAATCCTCTAGAAGGAGCCATTATAAGTGTACACATTATGGAAGATTTAAAGGTAATTAAATATGCTAGCTTGTTAAATGCACCATCAAAATTATTTGGGATAAAAACAAAGTTTGATTCATTGGATTCTTCATCAAACTAAGACATAATCAGGCCATTTATAGAGGGGTCACTAATGTTGAAGCTCAAGTCATTACCTAATCACCTTTAGTATCCTTTCTTAAGGGAATCATCAACACTATTGATGATAATCACCTATACACGTAATGATGTGCAAGAAGACAAGCTACCAATGGTGTTGAGAGAGTACAAGTGAGCAATGGGTTGGTCTATTGCTAACATTCAACGCATTAGTCTTTCATTTTATGTGCACAAAATTTTACTAGTGAAAGACTTCAATCTTACAATTAAAGTAGAAAGAAGACCTAATTTAATCATAAAAGAGGTTGTGAAAAAAGAAATCATTAAATGGCTTGAAAATGACATTATTTATCCTATCTCAGATAGTACTTTGATGAGAACTGTAGAGATGACGAATGGAAGGCTTCAATGGATTTAAGAGGTCCATTGCACATTCCAGAAGGCCTAATGACATGAGCTAGAGCTTTAATGAATGTTAAGAGGTCCATTGCACATTCCAAAAAGCCTAATAACATGAGCTAGAGCTTTAATGGATGCAAGAGGTCCATTACACATTCCAGAAGGCCGAATAACACAAGTTGGAGCCAAAAAGATGAAAGAAGCACTAAATGGGCTGATTAAGGACGTTCAGGCCAACCAAGCTTCAAATGGTGCTAATTCAAGCTTGAAAGAGAGTCCAAGCCTTATTAATATCATTGGAGTACTTAAAGTGTTAGGACTAAGTAATAGCAATCACTCCAATTAGGAGTTTATTTTCTGTATAAGAATTTGTACCTAGATAGGAATTCCTCCTAAATAAGGAATTGTCCTAAGTAGGAATTTGTGCCTCTTTAGCATTGCCATCTTAGCCTATAAATAGGCACCCCTTGTAACATCAGACATTTTATTAGATAATTTTGAGTGAAATAGAAAGCAAGGGTTTTTCTCCCTCTGCTTTTTTGAGAACTAAAGAACTTATCAAGAGGCATTCCTTCTTATGGCATTCAAATTGACTTATCACTCCCAATTCCTTTATTTTCTAGAGTGTGGTGATTGTATCCTTCTTGAATACCCTAGGTTCGTGTTCCTTCAAATGTTGTGTCTATGGTTTGTGTTATTAAACTCTGATTTAGCTTTCCTGGTTGTCCCTTGAATCCATGAGTGCATTGGGTCCCTAAGCCACATTTTTTTGGGGTTTTTCACATCATACTTGGTTAAGTATGGTGCAATGTGTGCCAAAAAAAGGCATTACTTATCATTAAATCATTCAAGGCATTAGTTTTTAACTTTGTATTCACAAAATTTTGTTAAAAAAGACTTCAATCCTACAATTGAAGCATAAAGAAGACTTAATCCAATCATGAAAGAGGTTGTGAAAATAGAAATCATTAAATGGCTTGAAAATGACATTATTTATCCATTCTCAAATATTACTCGATTAAGTGTAGTGCAATGTGTGCCAAAAAAAGGCATTATTTATCATTAAATCATTCAAGGCATCAGTCTTTCACTTTATATACATAAGATTTTGTTAGAAATGACTTTAATCCTATAATTGAAGCATAAAGAAGACTTAATCCAATCATGAAAGAGGTTGTGAAAAAAGAAATCATTAAATGGCTTGAAAATGACATTATTTATTCTATCTCAAATAGTGTTTGGGTGAGTGTAGTGTAATGTGTGTCATAAAATGGTGGTATAACTATGGGGAAAAATGAAAATAATGAACTTATCCCTATAACAACCATCATTGGATGGAGGATTTGCATGCACTACTACAAGATCAATAAAGCCAACAGAAAGTACTACTTCCCCTTCCATTTTATAAACCAAATGTTAGAGTGGTTGGTAGGACATAAGTACTCTTAATAGTTTCTACGGATACAATCAGATTGTTATTACTGTAAAAGGTCATGGGAAGACGACATTCACTTGTCTTTATGCATTTTGGGTTTGGTGTGCTTTCAGTTGGGTTGCAGGTAAAAGAGTGGAATATGTTGTTAACGGAGAAAGCAAATAAATTATCTATCAATTTTGTTGTAGCTCTATCATGTTGCATTTTTTGGACATCAAACTCGCTTTGTTTTTGGAGGTCTTTTACCTTTGCCTCAATTGTTGGACTAAGATGTGGTTAGATTTCAACTGTAGAATTCACATAATTTGGTTAGATTATTCATGTAAAGGAAATTTTCTTTCTTATTTTTTTTATTAAAATAGATATGCTTGTAAGATAAATTAAGAAAAGGCTTTTAAACGTAAAAGTATTTTTCCAGTACAAGATTACATAAAAGTTTATGTGAATCTATCTATATATATATATATATAATACAAGTCTATGTGGATATTGTTGCGATGGGTTCCTAAGATGGGGATTTCAACAGACATGGAGGAAAATGTCACATTTAATGATTTCAAAAGTTAAAAATAGTTAGGGTGTTTATTGCATTATAAGTGAGATGAATTTGAAGTCACCACCAATCATTTTAAGCGTGATTAGAATATTATGAGTGACTTAATCAGCTTTACTTGGATTTTTTAGGATTTAGGAGCATAATTATGCTTGGTTGAGACTGCAACTAACTCAAACACGTATCACATGTAACAATATAGCTATTCACTAACTTGTACTTTTATGCTTCTCCTATCAAGGCATACACATTGAGACTTTAATGAGTTTGGATAAGTAGTAAAAGGAGATACATATTTTTAGAAGTTTTGAAAGAGATTTAGATACTTTTTATGATCTTGTGCATTTAAAAAAATTAAAAGTTTTTGGAAATTTTTTCTGAAAAGATTTAAATTTTTTTTTACTTTAATCTTGCATATCAAAAAATAAAATTCGGTATTTTTTGAAAATTTTTTTGAAGAAAATTAAAAAGGGTTCCAATTTTTTTTATGGTGACTATCTACATTGAAAAATAAAATGAAATTTTTTTGAAAATATTTTGAAAGGATTTAGATACCTTTTAAAGTGTTTTAGCCTATCAAAAAATAAAATGAGATATATTTGGGTATTTTGAAAGGATTGCTAACATCATTTTGTCTATGTGGGCTCACCCAATATGTTTAAAATGACACCTTCAATGGAAGCTTTGCATCCTTTTATCTTTTTTTTTTTTCTCTTTCTTATTTCCTTTTTTTTCTTTTCTTTCTTTTCCTTTTGGCAAAGCCCCTTATCTCCCTTTTCCTCATTTTCTTTGTCCAAAACTACTCTCTCTCTATGCCACCTCCTTCTTTAGCCATTTTCTCTCTTTTTGTGCTTTAAGACTCCTTAAACATAAGTCTTAAGCATCCTTTATTGTGTGAGAACATAGATTTGACTCTAAAAGTCAAGATTTTTGCTGAACGTTTAGGTTGACTAGTGTTAGTTTCATGCAACGTAAATGACTAACAATGGTGTGCACTTCAATGAAACAATGGCTGACTTTTTGTTTTTCCTTAATTTGTGTATCTCCTAGCCTTTTCTTGGCACATGACCTTCAATAATGTGTAGATCAATGACTAATGGTTGTAGTAATGATGCCTCTTTCACTTTTTAGGGACATCATTGGCTACCAACAATGATGTTAGTAAGTCTTCAGGGGGAAATACCCACCATGGGGTACTTTTTCCACTTTTTTTGTCACTTTTATTTTGATTTCTTATTTTACAACTAATTGACGTGTATTATGCAAAAATAATAATAATAAAAATATAAGGAAAAATCAACATAGTGGTAACCTATGTTTATTGTTTTTATGTGAAGAGACTCTTGTTGATCTTTTTCTTAAGGGACAAAGACAACAATACTCAAGATAGATCTCTTTTTGGCTAATTTTTGGGTGTATGGTTATATGTGTGCTTGTTGTAGCTTTTTGGTACTAGATGTATTATTTTTACTTTGTTTATGGATATGTTTGCGTTTGTTGCTTTTGGTTATTTTATGCCAAATATATTATGGCAAATTGTGTTTAATAGTTACTAATGACAATATTAGTGGGTGAAATAGTGTTTTTGATTGGATATTTGACCATTAATACTTAAATTTATTTATTTTCTTAATATGATTGTGGTTTTAAGCTTATCTTAGATCATTTATTTAAATGATGATGTTTTTAAAATTATTTCTTAGCTTTTTTTTACTAAAATAACCTATTAGTTCACTAAGAAAGCATTCATTATATCACCTCTTAGAAGCTTAAATTTGAGCTAAATAAGTTTGTTTTTTGTTTTTTTATTTTAATTGAAAGTATTAAGTGCAATGTTTAATAAAAATAGAAGAAAACATCAAAAAAGGCTTATTATCTTGTTGTGAGTATTTTTATTTCCACCATTGAGATGTATAAGGGTAGCAATATAACTCTTCATCTAACTTAAACTCTTCACCTTGTAATCACATAAGAAAGGAATCTAATAGTTAGGGATAATACTAGTCAAGGACAATATTTGGATGCATATCCTTGAGGTTGTTCCTCTTGTTGTCAAAAGCCAATTTGAGAATCATTAAGAAAATGGTTAAGGCCACTTTGTGTATTCCTAGTAAAAGGAGCAAGCAGACCTTCCTTGGAGACTATAAGCTCTTCTTCTAGATTCTTAACTCTTTTTTTTAAGCTCTTTCATGCTTTAAACCTTCTCCTAGAAGTGGGCTACCTATTTCTCTACCTTATTGGCTTGACAATTAGACTCTTTTGCTTTTATGTCCACATCTTTAAACTTTCTACTCCGATGGGCACTATTTCTCTTCAAAAGAGTTTTATCATGTCTTAACTTCTTGACCAAATCCCTTATTCTAGCATTTTGTAAAGCCAAAAACCCCTGTTCAAGCTAGAGATCCTCCTAAAAAGGGGGAGACACTTTGCTTCTACCTCCTAAATATTGAAGGGATAGTCTGATCGAATGACCATAGGATAACTAGCCAAGGCCATACTATCATGTACTAGCCAGCGTAACAAATGCTCTTTAGTTAAACAATTTGTTTAGACTTTTGTTAAGATTTTAGATTTTAAGTATAGATCCAATGAACCTCAGATCTATCACATTTGTAGCAAATAGATATATGAAATAAATTTAATGGAAGCACAATTGCAACAAGAGCATGTAGACATAACTAGAAACAAAATAAAAGATTTTAAAAACCATGTCATGTTCCTAACGCCACCAATCTTTGCTAAAAAAAAAAAAACTATGACTACTGGGTAGTGAGAATCATAGCTTTCTAGATGACCTATGATCTCTAGGAAGTTTTCCAAATGGGATATGAAGCCCTAGTTGCAACTAATGAGCTAGTTGATATAAAAAGGAGATAGAACAAAGAAATGGCAACCAAAAACATCAAGGCCCTAACCTTTATTCACTCCATAGTTTTAGAAACTATATTCCCAAAGATTGTAGCAGCATCATCAGTGAAAGAATCAAGGGATACATTGCAACTCATGTTCAAGGGCACAAATGAGACCTAAGTCATCAAATTGCAAACCCTAAGAAGAGAATTCAAGAATCTCCAAATGTTATAGAGAAAAAAAAATCAAAGAATTTTCAGCAAAAGTGCAAGACATTGTTAATCAAATGAAGTTGTATGGAGAGCACATCAAGGAGCAAAGAGTAGTCAAGAAAGTGTTAAGAAGCTTACCTTTAAAATTTGATGGAGTAGTACTTGTCATTAAGCAATCAAGAGATCTATCAACTCTCTCATTCTCCAAAATGATGAGATCACTTGAAACACACGAGCAGAGGATCTTGAGGAGAAATGAAGAAGCTATTAAAGGAGCCTTGTAGGCCAGATTCAAGTAAAAAGCCTCAATCTTCAGTAAGCCAAAAGATCAAAAGCTATCACCAATGATTCAAGGGAGAAGAACAAAACTTTCCACCGTATAGGATTTTCAAGAAAGCCAACCTTTTGGAGGAGGATTGTTGGCACAAAGGCAACCCACAATACAAATTCCGCAACAGATTTGGGCATTTCAAAAAGGATTGCTAGAATAAAAAACAAAGGGGTCAACAGCAACAACTAGCACAGCAATTGCAATAGCAAAGAAATTAAGAGCAATACATGCCATATCAACAGTTACAAAGGCATCGCCAATAGAGTCAGTAAGCAAATTTCACTGAAGGAAGGGAACAATTGTTTGCTACTTACCACAAAGCAAGGGCAAGTGAAAACAAAATGACATTTGGAACATTGATAATACTTGCTCAAGCCATATGACCAATATAATAGAGATCTTGATAAAGATCGATCCAATTTACAAAGGAAGAGTGAAGATGGGAAATAGAGCATCTGTTAAAGTCGCGGACAAGGGGATAATAGGAGTCTAAACCAAAGAGAGGTAGTAAATAAATGTTTGATGTGTTTTTAGTGTCTAAAGTAAATCATAACTTGCTTAGCGTTGCATAGATGATACGGAAAGGATATTCTCTCTATTTTAGTGACAGCAGGCTAACAAAGCAACAGTTGTAGTAGCAATACCAAAAGTTAAGGTGATGATAATCATGATGACTTGTCTCTAATCGCAACTTCGAAAGCACCATAATCATCATGTGTTGCAGTTTTATTTCTGGAATCTCCAATGCTAAGGACCAGACCACTGGCCGACATATATCAAGTTGCAAACTGAGTAGATGTTTGCAAACATGCAATATTTAAACTTTAAAGATTTCAAGAGGCTTCCAACCATATGAAATGGAGTCAAGACAAGAAAGAAATCAGAATGAAAGGGCAGAATAAGGATGATGAAGAAATCAAGAGGAACAGTCATCACAAGTGTTCAAGACATACAAGTCTCTTCAGTATCAACATAGTCAGCGAAACCACCAGCACAAGCACAAGAAAAAAACATCATAGCAGGAAAAATCCAATGAAAGTGAAAGAACACTTACAAAAGGAAGCAGAAAGCTCACACCTATTTAGTCCTTAAAGTACAAGGTTAAGAATTCAAACTCCAACAACCAAAGAGGAATGTTGAAGTGTGATGTTGGATTTTGTGTTTGGATCCAATGTACCTAAGATCTGTCACCTTTACAGTAGATAAATCTATGTAATAAATCTAACGGAAGTACAACTACAACAAAAGGAGACACTTGCAGAAATAGCATAAAAGATTCTAGAAACATGATTGTATACAACCACAACAAAATGATCAAGAAGCTGTTAGAAGCAGAGAAGTAGATAAAGAGCTTTAACTTGAAGAAAAAGTTACTTGTAAATTATGTAAAAATATGTGGCTAGAAAATAAAGATGTAATCTAGTTTTCTTGAAATGCTTCGATTGATTTGCTTAAGACTTTAAATTCCAACAAGCAAGGAAGAATGTTGAAGTGTGATATTGAATTTTAAGTCTAGATCCAATGAATCTAAGATCTATCACCTTTGTAGTAGACAAATCTATGAAATAAATCTAAGGAATGTACAACTGCAACAAAAGGATCTAGACATTGCCAAAAATAAATAGAATATTCTAAAAACAATATCATATACAACTGCAGCAAAATGATTAAGAAGTTATCAGAAGCAACGTAGACAATGAGCTTCTAGAACATTGCAGTACGCAATGCTCTAACATTGAATACTGCTTACCCACTCGTTTCCTAAATCACTTAGGAACCTAAACACTCTAGAATCAATGTCAAACCAGCACCCAAATCCTATAACTTTGGACTTTTTGTCTCTTGCAGACTAACAATGACTTTGATCACATTCTCACATCCTTGCTTATTCATGAACACAACACCTTGTAGTGGAATTCATATTACATGTTTTGCATATTTGCACACAAGTTTCACAGCTTAGTGAAAAGTTATGAACAACAGCAACTAACTGTTAGAGTTATAAACTACTTAGATCAAACTTCTTGCTCGTTTTAACTCATAAGACAGGGAATAGTTAAATTTAAGGCACAAGATCAAACATATATGATGCACTCTCTTATGCATCTTATAATCATGATATTTGCAGGTTTCTTCCTCATGTTATCACTAAACTTACAGACTTTTACAACTTACAATTCCTCGCACTACAATAACTTCTTATTGCAAAGTTACTTGAATACCTAATGGCCTCATTTCTTTCTTTCATTATAGAGCTCTTTGAAATGTTCAAATAGATGAACACATATTTGGTCAATCTCTCATTTTAATTTGCCTCCATTTTATATTGTTCTAAATCTCAACCTCTCCAATTTGTTGTAAAGCAATTTATTAGACATGTGGGAGATTATATATATAACCAAATGTTTTAAGTCATCAATAAATATAATGAAAATACAGATTTCAAACCTTCTCTTAACGATCATTAGCTCATAGATATCACAATGTATTCATAGAAATAGAAGTATTGCCTTTCAAATAGATTTATTTTATTTTTCCGTTAGGTCATACTCGAATATAGGTTAATCATCATAAATGAGTAAGCCTAATAGACTTTTCTCTAGTTTGATTTCAATCTTTTGTTGCATAATATGATCTAATCTCTCATACTAAATGTTAACAATAATACTTTTTATGAGATAATGTAATTGAGAAAAAAATAATCAATATTATGAACTTCATTTTCCATATAATTGAATCTATTAAGAAAAAACTGTAGTAAACAATATCATCTTAAACATTTATACCACTATAAAATTAAGAAGGGTTGCAAAAGGCCAAATCTCACCAAATTTGGCATGCAAAGGATATCATGTAAGAATTGAATTTAACCACCATATAGTATCATCTTAAACATTTATACCACTATAAAATTAAGAAGAGTTACAAAAGGCCAAATCTCACTAAATTTGACATGCAAAGGATATCATGAAAGAATTGAATTTAACCATTAAACAATTTCACTTATAGGTAATAATACCCTTTTTTATTGAAACAATTTTTTATATATTCATTACATCTCAATAACATTAATTGATACTTTATTGATGCTTTAAGTTCTTATACTATAACCATTAAACAATTTCACTTATAGGTAATAATACCCTTTTGAATGCCATCTCTATAGTTCTTTAATTCTTTTATAAGATTTCT
>JAHLGP010016074.1:27621-40180 GCA_020141445.1 Bruguiera sexangula | reverse complement strand
AATAAATAGAAAAATAAAAACATTGCAATTTTTCAACTTTGATAATTTTAAAGTCTTATAGGAATAAAAGCAATGGTAAGAATTTGTTGAATATAAATTTTGTCTCCTTTCCGACATTACAATATGAAATGATTTATATAATTTTATTCTACAAACATGTTACTTAAGAAAAAGCTAATGCACTCGACTCTAAAAAGACGTCTCCCCACTCCCCTCAAGAGCAATACGCTTGGCCCAACATTAAAGCTTGTGATTGCTATTTATAATAGTAATCCATACACGTGTATTTTATACAATTGAGTCCATTAGTTGTATTTTTAACCAATTAACATATTCAAATCTTATGTTTTTCTCTCCATTCAAAATGCAATGGCATTAACAATAAATTGAAAAATTGAAACGTTGCATTTTTTGAACTTTTATAATTTTAAAGTTCTTATAAGGGTGAATGCAATGTTAAGAATCTGTTGAATTTAAATTTTGTAGTTTTCTTAATTGTCTCCTTTCCGATAATGAAATATTAAATGATTTATAAAATTTTAGTCTACCAATATATTAATTAAGAAAAAGCTAATGCGATGGACTTTAATAAGAAGTCTCTCCACTCCCCTCCCCTCCCCTCAAGAGCAATACGCTTGACCCAACATTAATGCTTAGGATTGCTATTTATAATAGTCATCCATAAACGTGTATTTTTTATCAATGAACATATTCAAATATTATGTTTTTCTCACCATTCAAAATGAAGTGACATTGACAATAAATTGAAAAATGAAAACATTACATTTTTTCAACTTTGATAATTTTAAAGTCCTATAGGCATAGATGCAATGTTAAGAATTTATTGAATTGAAATTTTGCAATTTTCTTAATTGTCTCCTTTCTGACAAAGCGATTGAAATGATTTATATAATTTTAGTCTACAAACATATTACTTAAGGAAAAGCTAATGCAATGGACTTTAATAAGCCACTCCCCTCGAGAGTAATATACTTGATGCAACATTAAAGTTTGGGATTGCTATTTAGAATTTTAATCCATAGAAGTGTATTTTACAAAATGGAGTCCTTTTGTTGTATTTTTGTTCCATTAACATATTCAAATAATATGTTGTTCTCACCAATCAAAATGCAATGGTATTGACAATAAATTGAAAATCAAAACATTACATTTTTTCAACTTTGATAATTTTAAAGTCTTATAGGGATAAATGGAATGTTAAGAATCTATTGAATTTAAATTTTTCAATTTTCTTAATTGTCTCCTTTTCGACAAAGCAATATGAAATTATTTATAAAAGTTTAGTCTACGAACATATTACTTTAGGAAAAGCTAATGCAATGGACTCTAAAAAGAAGTCTCCCCACTCCCCTCAAGAGCAATACGTTTGACCCAACATTAAAACTTAGGATTGCTATTTATAATAGTCATCCATACTCATGTGTTTTATACAATTGAGTCCATTACTTGTATTTTTGACCCATTAACATAGTAAAATATTATGTTTTTCTCTCCATTCAAAATGCATTGGCACTAACAATAAATTGAAAAATCAAAACATTGCATTTTCTTAGCTTTGATAATTTTAAAGTCTTATAGGGATAAATGTGATATTAAGAATCTAATGAATTTAAATTTTTCAATTTTCTTAATTGTCTCCTTTCTGACAATGTGATATTAAATGATTTATAAAATTTTAGTCTACCAACATATTACTTAAGAAAAAGCTAATGCGATGGACTTTAATAAGAAGTCTCACCACTCCCCTCAAGAGCAATACACTTGACCCAATATTCAAGTTTGGGATTGCTATTTACAATAATCATCCATAAACGTGTATTTTTGATCAATTAACATATTCAAATATTATGTTTTTCTCAGCATTCAAAATGTAGTGACATTAACAATTAATTGAAAAATCAAAATATTACATTTTTTCAACTTTGATAATTTTAAAGTCTTATAGACATAGATGCATTGTTAAGAATTTGTTGAATTTAAATTTTGCAATTTTCTTAATTGTCTCCTTTACAACAATGTGATATGAAATGATTTATAAAATTTTAGTCCACAAACATATTACTTAAGAAAAAGCCAATTCAATAGGCTCTAATAACAAGCCTCCCCACTCCCCTCAAGAGCAATACACTTGATCCAACATTAAAACTTGAGAATGTTATTTAGAATATTAATCCATAAAAATGTATTTGACACAATTGTGCCCTTCAGTTGTATTTTTATTCCATTAACATATTCAAATATTACGTTTTTCTCACCATTCAGAATACAACGACATTAACAATAAATTGAAAAATCATAACTTTGCATTATTTCAACTTTTATAATTTTAAAGTCTTATAGGGATAAATACAATGTTAAAAATCTATTGGATTTAAATTTTGCAATTTTCTTACGTCTCTCCTTTCCGAAAGTGCGATATGAAATGATTTATATAATATTAGTCTACAAACATATTACTTAAGAAAAAGGTAACGCAATGGACTTTAATAAGAAGTGTCCACACTCCTCTCAAGAGCAATATACTTGACCCAACATTAAAACTTGGGATTGCTATTTATAATAGTCATCCATACACGTGTATTTTATACAATTGAGTCCATTTCTTGTATTTTTGGCCAATTAACATATTAAAATATTATATTTTTCTCTCCATTCAAAATGCACTAGCATTAACAATAAATTGAAAAATCAAAACATTACATTTTTTCATCTTTGATAATTTTAAAGTCTTATAGGGATAAATGTAGTGCTCAGAATCTGTTGAATTTAAATTTTGCAATTTTCTTAATTGTCTCCTTTTCGACAATGTGATATGAAATGATTTTTAAAATTTTAGTCTACAAACATATTACTTAAGAAAAACTAATGCAATGGACTCTAAAAAGAAGTCTCCCCACTCAACTCAAGAGCTATACGCTATTTATAATAGTGATCCATAGAGCTTGCAATTGCTATTTATAATAGTCATCGATACACGTGTATTTTATACAATTGAATCCATTACTTGTATTTTTGACCAATTAACACATTCAAATCTTATGTTTTTCTCTCCATTCAAAATGCACTAGCATTAACAATAAATTGAAAAAAATGAAACATTGCATTTTTTGAACTTTTATAATTTTAAAGTCTCATAAGGATGAATGTAATGTTAAGAATCTGTTGAATATAAATTTTGCAATTTTCTTAATTGTCTCCATTCTGACAATACGATATGAAAGGATTTTTCTAATTTTAGTCTACAAACATATTACTTAAGAAAAGGCTAATGCAATGGACTCTAAAAAGAAGTCTCCCTACACCATTCAAGAACAATATACTTGACACAACATTAAAGCTTGGGATTGCTTTTTATAATAGTCATCCATAAACGTATATTTTTCATCAATTAACTTATTAAAATATTAGGTTTTTCTCACCATTCGAAATGCTGTGACATTAACAATAAATAGAAAAATCAAAACATTGCATTTTTTCAACTTTGATAATTTCAATGTCTTATAGGAATCAATGCAATGTTAAGAATTTGTTGAATAAAAATTTTGTTATTTTCTTAATTGTCTCCTTTCCGACAATGCGACAAGAAATGATTTATATAATTTTAGTCTACAAACGTATTACTTAAGAAAAAGCTAATGCAATGGACTTTAATAAGAAGTCTCCCCACTCCACTCAGGAGCAATACGCTTGACCCAACATTAAAGCTTGGGATTGCTTTTTATAATAGTCATCCATAAACGTGTATTTTTTATAAATTAACTTATTAAAATATTAGGTTTTTCTCATCATTCCAAAATGCAGTGGCATTAACAATAAATAGAAAAATCAAAACATTGCATTTTTCAACTTTGACAATTTCAAAGTCTTATAGGAATCAATGCAATGTTAAGAATCTGTTGAATAAAAATTTTGTTATTTTCTTAATTGTCTCCTTTCCAACAATGCGATATCAAATGATTTATATAATTTTAGTCTACAAACATATTACTTAAGAAAAAGCTAATGCAATGGACTCTAATAAGAAGTCTTGCCACTCCCCTCAAGAGCAATACGCTTGACCTAACATTAAACTTGGGATTGCTATTTAGAATAATCATCCATAAACGTGTATTTTATATAATTGAGTCCATTACTTGTATTTTTTATCAATTAACATAATCAAATATCACGTTTTTCTCCCCATTCATAATGCAATGGCGTTAACAATAAATTGAAAAATCAAAACATTATATTTTTTCAACTTTTATAATCTTAAAGTCTTATAGGGACAAATGCAATTTTAAGAATATGTTGAATTTAAATTTTGGAATTTTCTTAATTGTCTCCATTCTAACAATGCAATATGAAACATTGCATTTTTTCAACTTTTATAATTTTAAAATCTTATAGGGATAAATGCAATGTTAAGAATTTATTGAATATAAATTTTGCAATTTTCTGAATTGTCACCTTTCCAACAATGCAATATGAAATGATTTATATAGTTTTATTCTACCAACGTATTACTTAAGATAAAAGTAATGCAATGGACTCTAAAAAGAAATCTCCCCATTCCCCTTAAGAGCAATACGCTTGACCCAACATTAAAGCTTGGGATTGCTATTTATAATAGTCATCCATACACGTGTATTTTATACAATTGAATTCATTACTTGTATTTTTGTGTAATTAACAAATTCAAATATTATTTTTTTTCTCACCATTTAAAATGCATTGGCATTAACAATAAATTGACAAATCAAAACATTACATTTTTTCAACTTTTATAATTTTAAAGTCTTATAGGGATAAATGAAAAGCTAAGAATCTATTGAATTTAAATTTTGCAATTTTCTTCATTGTATCCTTTTCGACAATGCGATAAGAAATGGTTTATAAAATTTTAGTCTACAAATATATTACTTAAGAAAAAGCTAATGCAATGGGCTCTAATCAGAAGTCTTCCCCCTCCCTTCAAGGGCAATACTCTTGACCCAACATTAAAGCTTGGGATTCCTCTTTACAATTGTCATCTATAGACGTTTATTTTATTCAATTGAGTCCATTACTTGTATTGTTTTTCAATTAACATATTCAAATATTATTTTTTTCTCACCATTCAAAATGTAGGGGCAATAGCAATAAATTGAAAAATTAAAACATTGCATTTTTTCCACTATGATAATTTTAAAGTCTTATAGGGATAAATGCAATGTTAAGAATCTGTTGAATATAAATTTTGCTATTTTCTGAATTGTCACCTTTCTGACAGTACGATATGAAATAATTTATATAGTTTTAGTCTACAAACATATTACTTAAGGAAAAGCTAATGCAATAGACCTTAAAAAGAAGTCTCCCCACTCCCCTTAAGAGCAATATGCTTGACCCAAGATTAAAACCTGTGATCGTTATTTATAATAGTCTTCCATACATGTGTATTTTATACAATTGTGTCCATTACTTGTATTTTTTACCAATTAACATATTAAAATATTATGTTTTTCACTCTATTCAAAATGCACTGCCATTAACAATAAATTGAAAAATCAAAACATTATGTTTTTTCAACTTTGATAATTTTAAAGTTCTATAGGGATAAATGCAGTGCTAAGAATCTGTTGAATTTAAATTTTGCAATTTTCTTAATCGTCTACTTTTTGACAATGCAATATGAAATGATTTATAAAATTTTGGTCTACAAACATATTACTTAAGAAAAAACTAATGCAATGGGCTCCAATAAGAAGTTTCCCCACTCCCCTCAAGAGCAATACGCTTGACCCAACATTAAAACTTGGGATTGCTATTTATAATAGTCATCCATACACTTGTATTTTATACAATTGTATCCATTACTTGTATTTTTGACCCATCAATATATTAAAATCTTATGTTTTTCTCTCCATTCAAAATGCACTAGCATTAACAATAAATTGAAAAATCAAAACATTGCATTTTTTCAACTTTGATAATTTTAAAGTCTTATAAGGATAAATGCAATGGTAAGAATCTGTTGAATTTAAATTTTGCAATTTTCTTCATTGTCTCCCTTTCGACAATGCAATATGAAATAATTTATGTAATTTTAGTCTACAAACATATTACTAAAGAAAAAGTTAAAGCAATGGACTCTAAAAGGAAGTATCCCCACTCCCCTCAAGAGCAATATGCTTGACCCAACATTAATGCTTGGGATTGCTATTTATAATAGCCATCCATACACGTGTATTTTATAGAATTGTGTCCATTACTTGTATTTTTTACCATTTAACATATTAAAATATTATGTTTTTCTCTCTATTCAAAATGCATTGGCATTAACAATAAATTGAAAAACCAAAACATTACATTTTTTCAACTTTGATAATTCTAAAGTCATATAGGGATAAATCCAATGTTAATAATCTGTTAGATTTGAGTTTTGCAATTTTCTTACATGTCTCCTTTGCGAAAGTGCAATATGAAATTATTTATATAATTTTAGTCTACAAACATATTACTTATGAAAAAGCTAATACAATGGACTCTAATAAGAAGTTTTCCCCCTCCCCTCAAGAGCAATACGCTTGACCCAACATTAAAGCTTGGGATTGCTATTTATAAGAGTCATCCATAAACGTGTATTTTTAATCAATTAACATATTCAAATATTATGTTTTTCTGGCTATTGAAAATGCAGTGGCATTAACAATTTGATAATTTAATCAATTAACATATTGCAATGTTGAGAATCTCTTGAATATAAATTTTGCAATTTTCTTAATTTTCTCTTTTCCGACAATGCAATATGAAAAGATTTATAGAATTTTAGTCTAATGCAATGGGCTCCAATAAGAAGTCTCCCCACTCCCCTCAATAGCAATACGCTTGACCCAACATTAAAGCTTAGGATTGCTATTTAGAATATTAATCCATAAAAGTGTATTTTACACAATTGGGTCTTTTAGTTGTATTTTTGTTCCATTAAGTTATTCTTTTGTTACCTTTTTCTCACCATTCAGAATGCAATGGCATTAACAATAAATTGAAAAACCAAAACATTGAATTGTTTCAACCTTTATAATTTTGAAGTCTTATAGGGATAAATACCATCTTAAGAATCTGTTGGATTTAAATTTTGCAATTTTCTTACTTGCCTCCTTTCTGAAAGTGCCATATGAAATGATTTATATAATTTTAGTCTACAAACATATTAGATAAGAAAAAGCTAATACAATGAACTTTAATAAGAAGTCTTCCCCCTCCCCTCAAGAGCAATACGCTTGACCCAACATTAAAACTTAAGATTACTATTTATACTAGTCATCCATAAACGTGTATTTTATTCAATTGAGTCTGTTACTTGTATTGTTTTTCAATTAATATATTCAAATATTATTTTTTTTCTCACCATTTAGAATGCAGTGATACTAAAAACAAATTGAAAAATAAAAACAATGCATTTTTTCAACATTGATAATTTCAAAGTCATATAGGGATATATGCAATGTTAAGAATCTGTTGAATATAAATTTTGCAATTTTCTTAAGTGTCTCCTTTCCAACAATGCGATATGAAATGATTTATAAGATTTTAGCCTACAAACATATTACTTATGACAAAGCTAATGCAATGGACATTAAAAAGAAGTCTCCCCACTCCCATCAGGAGCAATATGCTTGACCTAACATTAAAGTTTCGGATTGCTATTTATAATAGTCATCCATACATGTGTATTTTATACAATTGAGTCCATTGCTTGTATTTTTGACCAATTAACATATTAAAATATTATGTTTTTCTCTCCATTCAAAATGCACTAGCATTAACAATAAATTGAAAAATCAAAACATTATATTTTTTCAACTTTGATAATTTTAAAGTCTTATAGGGATAAATGCAATGCCAAGAATCTGTTGAATTTAAATTTTACAATTTTCTTAATTGACTCCTTTTCGACAATGCTATATGAAATGATTTATAAAGTTTTAGTCTACAAACATATTGCTTAAGAAAAAGCTAATGTAATGGACTCTAATAAGAAGTCCCCCCACTCCTCTCAAGAGCAATATGCTTGACCCAACATTAACCCTTGGGATTGCTATTTATAATTTTAATCCATAAAAGTGTATTTTACACAATAGACACTATTAGTCGTATTTGTGTTCAATTAACATATTCAAATATTGTGTTTTTCTCTCCATTCAAAATGCAATGACATTAACAATAAATTGAAAAAACAAAACATTGTATTTTTTCAACTTTTATAATTTTAAAGTCTTATAGGGATAAATGCGATGTAAGAATCTATTGAATTTAAATTTTGCAATTTTCTTAATTGTCACCATTCTGACAATGCAATATTAAAGGATTTCTATAATTTTAGTCTACAAACATATTAGTTAAGAAAAAACTAATGCAATGAACTCTAATAAAAAGTCTCGTCACTCCCCTCAAGAGCAATACACTGACGTAACATTAACACTTGAGATTGCTATTTATAATTTTTATCCATAAAAGTGTATTTTACACAATGGACACCATTAGTCATATTTTTGTGCAATTAACTTATTCAAATATTATGTTTTTCTCTCCTTCCAAAATGGAATGGCATTAACAATAAATTAAAAAAATCAAAACATTGCATTTTTTCAATTTTGATAATTTTAGAGTCATATAGGGATAAATGCAATGTTCATAATCTGTTGAATTTAAATTTTTTAATTTTCTTAATTGTCTCCTTTACAATAATGTGGCATGAAATGATTTATATAATTTTAATCTACAGACATATTACTTAAGAAAAAACTAATGCAATGGACTATAATAAGAAGTCTCCACACAACCCTCAAGACCAATACGCTTGACCCAACATTAAAGGTGGGGATTGCTATTTATAATTTCAATCCTTAAAAGTGTATTTTACACAATAGACACCATTGGTCGTGCTTTTGTTCAATTAACATATTCAAATATTATGTTTTTCTTTCCATTCAAAATGCAATGGTATTAACAATTAATTGAAAAATCAAAACATTGTATTTTTTCAATTTTGATAAATTTAAAGTCTTATAGTGATAAATGCAATGTTCAGAATCTGTTAAATAGAAATTTTGTAATTTTCTTAATTGTCTCCTTTCCACCAATGCAAAATGAAATGATTTATATAATTTTAGTCTACAAACATATTACTATAGAAAAAACTAATGCAATGAACTCTAAAAAGAAGTCTCCCCTCTCCCTTCAAGAGCAATATGCTTGACACAACATTAAAGCTTGTGATTTCTATTTATAATTGTCATCCACAAACGTGTATTTTATACAATTGAGTCCATTACTTATATTTTTTATCAATTAACATAATCAAATATCACATTTTTCTCCCCATTCAAAATGCAATGGCATTAACAATAAATTAATAAATCAAACATTGCATTTTTTCAACTTTTATAATTTTTAAGTCTTATAGGGATAAATGCAATGTTAAGTTTCTGTTCAATTTAAATTTTGCAAATTTCTCAATTGTCTCCTTTCCGACAATGCAATATGGATTGATTTACATAAATTTAGTCTACAAACATATTACTTATGAAAAAGCTAATGCAATGGACTCTAAAAAGAAGTCTCCCCACTCCCCTCAAGAGCAATATACTTGATTCAACATTTAAGCTTGAGATTGCTATTTAAAATATTAATCCATAAAAGTGTATTTTACACAATTTAGTCCTTTAGTTGTATTTTTGTTCCATTAACATATTCAAATATTACGTTTTTTTTACCATTCAAAATGCACTGGCATTAACAATAAATAAAAATACCAAAACATTGCATTTTTTCAACTTTGATAAGTTTAAAGTCTTATAGGGACAAATGCAATATTAAGAATCTGTTGAATATAAATTTTGCAATTTTCTTAATTGTCTCCATTCTGACAATGCGATAGGAAAGGATTTATATAATTTTAGTCTACAAACATATTATTTATGAAAAAGCTAATGCAATGGACTCTAAAAAAAAGTCTGCTCACTCCCCTAAAAGTAATACGCTTGACCCAATATTAAAACTTGCGATTTCTATTTATAATAGTCATCCATAAACGTGTATTTTATACAATTGAGTCTATTACTTGTATTTTTTATCAATTAACATACTCAAATATCATGTTTTTCTCTCCATTCATAATGCAATGGCATTAACAATAAATCGAAAAATCAAAACATTGCATTTTTTTCAAATTTTATAATCTTAAAGTCTTATTAGGATAAATGCAATGTTAAGAATATGTTGAATTGAAATTTTGCAATTTTTTTAACTGTCTCCATTCTGACAATGTGATATGAAAGGATTTATATAATTTTAATCTACAAACATATTAATTAAGAAAAAACTAATGCAATGGACACTAGTAAGAAGTCTCCCCACTCCAATCAAGAGCAATACTCTTGACCCAACCTTAAAGTTTGGGATTGCTATTTATAATTTTAATCCATAAAAGAGTATTTTACACAATAGACACCATTAGTCGTATTTTTGTTCAATTAACATATTCAAATATTACGTTTTTCTCTCCGTTCAAAATGCAATGGCATTAACAATAAATTGAAAATTCAAAACATTGCATTTTTCAATTTTGATAAATTTAAAGTTTTATAGGGATAAATGCAATGTTCAGAATCTATTGAATTTAAATTTTGTAATTTTCTTAATTGTCTCCTTTCCAACAATGTGACATGAAATGATTTATATAATTTAGTCTACAAACATATTGCTTAAGAAAAAATTAATGCAATGGACTCTAATAAGAAGTCTCCCCACTCCCCTCAAGAGCAATAAGCTTGACCTAACTTTAAAACTCGATATTGTTATTTATAATTTTAATCCATAAAAGTGTATTTTACACAATAGACACTATTAATAATATTTTTGTTCAATTAACATATTCAAATATTATGTTCTTCTCTCCATTCAAAATGCAATGACATTAACAATAAATTGAGAAATCAAAACATTGCATTTTTTCATCTATTATAATTTTAAAGCCTTCTAGGGATAAATGCAATGTTAAGAATCAGTTAAATTTAAATTTTGCAATTTTCTTAATTGCCTCTATTCTGACAATGCAATAGGAAAGGATTTATATAATTTTAGTCTACAAACATATTACTTAAAAAAAAGCTAATGCAATGGACTCTAAAAAGAAGTCTCCCCACTCCCCTCAAGAGTAGTACACTTAGCCCAACATTAAAGCTTGCGATTTTTATTTATAATAGTCATCCACAAACATGTATTTTATACAATTGAGTCGTTTACTTGTATTTTTTATCAATTAACATAATCAAATATCACGTTTTTCTCTCCGTTCAAAATGCAATGGCATTAACAATAAATTGAAAAATCAAAACATTGCATTTTTTCAATTTTGATAATTTTAGAATCTTATACGGGTAAATACAATGTTCAGAATCGGTTGAATTTAAATTTTAAAATTGCTTTATTGTCTCCTTTTCAACAATGCGACATGAAATGATTTATATAATTTTAGTCTATAAACATATTACTTTAGAAAAAACTAATGCAACGGACTCTAATAAGGATTCGCCCTACTCCCCTCAAGAGCAATAAGCTTGACCCAACAATAAAGCTTGGGATTGCCTACTTAGTAATATTTTTGTTCAGTTAACATATTCAAATATTATGTTTTTTCTCTCCATTCAAAATGTAATGACATTAACAATAAATTGAAAAATCAAAACATTGCATTTTTTCAACTTTTATAATTTTAAAGTCTTAAAGGGATAAATGCAATGTTAGGAACCTGTTAAATTTAAATTTTGCAATTTTCTTAATTGTCCCCTTTCTGACAATGCGATATGAAATGATTTATATAATTTTAGTCTACAAACATACTGCTTAAAAAAAAACTAATGCAATGGACGCTAAAAAGAAGTCTCCCCACTTCCTTCAAGAGCAATAAGCTTGATCCAACTTTAAAGCTTGGGATTTTTATTTAGAATATTAATCCATAAAAGTGTATTTTACACAATTGAGTCCTTTAGTTGAATTTTTGTTCAATCAATATATTCAAATATTATGTTTTTTACACCGTTCAAAATGCAGTGGCGTTAACAATAAATTGAAAAATCTAAACATTGCATTTTTTCGACTTTGATAATTTTAAAGTCTTATAGGGATAAATGCAATGCTAAGAATCTTTTGAATTTAAATTTTGCAATTTTCTTAATTGTCTCCATTATGACAATGCAATATGAAAGGATTTATTTAATTTTAGTCTAGAAACATATAACTTAAGAAAAAGCTAATGCAATGGATTATAAAAAGAAGTCTTCCCACTCCCCTCAAGAGCAATACACTTGATGCAACATTAAAGCTTGCGATTTCTATTTATAATTGTCATCCACAAATGTGTATTTTATACAATTAAGTCCATTACTTATATTTTTTATCAATTAACATAATCAAATATCATGTTTTTCTCCCCATTCAAAATGCAGTGGCATTAACAATAAATGAAAAAATCAAAACATTGCATTTTTTCAACTTTGATAAGTTTAAAGTC
>JAHLGP010016074.1:1035-27611 GCA_020141445.1 Bruguiera sexangula | reverse complement strand
AAACATATTACTTAAGAAAAAGCTAACGCAATGGACTCTAATAAGAAGTCTCCCCACTCCCCTCAAGAGCAATACGCTTGACCCAACAATAAAGCTTAGGATTGCTATTTATAATAGTCATCCATAAATGTGTAGTTGATACAATTGAGTCTATTACTTATATTTTTGCTCAATTAACATATTCAAATATTATCTTTTTCTCACCATTGAGAATGTAGTGACAATAACAATAAATTGAAAAATCAAAACATTGCATTTTTTCAACTTTGATAATTTTAAAGTCTTATAGGGATAAATGCAATTTTAAGAATTTGTTGAGTTGGAATTTTCTTAATTATCTCCTTTCTGAAAGTGTGATATGAAATGATTTATTATAATTTTAGTTTACAAACATATTACTTAAGAAAAAGCTAATGTAATGGACTTTAATAAGAAGTCTCTCCACTCTCCTTAAGGGCAATACTCTTGACCCAACATTAAAGCTTAAGATTGCTATTTATAATGGTGATCCATAAACGTGTATTTTATACAATTGAATCCATTAATTATATTTTTGATCAATTAACATATTCAAATATTGTGTTTTCCTCTCCATTCAAAGTGCAATGGGATTAACAATAAATTTAAAAATCAAAACATTGCATTTTTTGAACATTTAAAATTTTAAAGTTTTATAGGGACAAATGCAATGTTAAGAATCTATTGAATTTCAATTTTGCAATATTCTTAATTGTCTCCTTTCCGATAATACGATATGAAATGATTTATAAAATTTTGGCCTACAAACATATTACTTAACAAAAAGCTAATGAATGGACTCTAATAAAAAGTCTGGCCACTCCCCTCAAGAGCAATCCGCTTGAACCAACATTAAAACTTAGGATTATTATTTAAAATAGTCATCCATAAATGTGTATTTTATACAATTAAGTCTTTTACTTGTATTTTTTATCAATTAACATATTCAAATATTATGTTTTCCTCTCCATTCAAAGTGCAATGGCATTAACAATAAATTGAGAAATCAAAACATTACATTTTTTCAACTTTTATAATTTTAAAGTCTTTTAGGGATAAATCCATTATGAAGAATCTGTTGAATTTAAATTTTTCAATTTTCTTAATTGTCTCCTTTCCAACAATGGGGTATGGAATGATTTATATAATTTTAGTCTACAAACATATTACTTAAGAAAAAGCCTATGCAATGGACTCTAATAAGAAGTCTATCCACTACTTTCAAGGGCAATACGCTTGACCCAACATTAAAGCTTAGAATTACTATTTATAATAGTCATCCATAAATGTATATTTTATACAATTGAGTCTATTACTTGTATTTTTTATCAATTACTATATTCAAATATTATGTTTTCCTCTCCATTCAAAGTACAATAACATTAACAATAAATTGAAAAATCAAAACATTGCATTGATTTAACATTTATAATTTTAAAGTCTTATTGGGATAAATGCAATGTTAAGAATCGGTTGAATTTAAATTTTGCAATACTTTTAATTGTCTCCTTTCCGACAATACGATATTGAATGATTTATATAATTTTAGTCTACAAACATATTACATAAGAAAAAGCTAATGCAATTGACTTTAATAAGATGCCTCTTGACATCCATAAAAGTGTATTTTACACAATTAAGTCCTTTAGTTGTATTTTTGTCCAATTAACATATTCAAATATTATGTTTTTCTAACTATTCAAAATGCAGTGGAATTAACAATAAATTGAAAAATCAAAACATTGCATTTTTTCAACTTTGATAATTTTAAAGTCTTATAGGGATAAATGCAATGTTAAGAATCTATGGAATTTAAATTTTGCAATTTTCTTCATTGTCACCCATCCAACAATGCGATATGAAATGATTTAGAAAATTTCAGTCTAAAAACATATTACTTAAGAAAGAGCTAATGGGATGGACTTTAATAAAAAGTCTTCCCATTCCCCTCAAGAGCAATCCGTTTGACCCAACATTAAAGCTTGGGATTGCTATTTATAAGAGTCATCCATAAACGTGTATTTTATACAATTGAGTCTCTTACTTGTATTTTTGATCGATTAACATATTCAAATAATATGTTTTCCTCTCCATTCAAAGTGCAATGGCATTAATAATACATTGAAAAATCAAAACATTGCATTTTTTCACCATTTATAATTTTAAAGTCTTATAAGGGTAAATCCAATGTTAAGAATCTGTTGAATTTAAATTTTGCAATTTTCTTCATTGTCCCCTTTTCGACAATGCAATATGAAATGATTGATATAATTTTAGTCTACAAACATATAACTTAAGAAAAAGCTAATGCAATGGACTCTAATAAGAAGTCTCCCCAGTCCCCTCCAGACCAATACGCATGACCTAACATTAAAGCTTGGGGTTGCTATTTATAATATGTATTTTATACAATTAAGTCCATTACTTGTATTTTTGATCAATTAACATATTCAAATATTATGTTTTTCTCTCTAGTCAAAATGCAATGACATTAACAATAAATTGAGAAGTTAAAACAATACATTTTTTCAATATTTATAATTTTAAAGTCTTATAAGGATAAATGCAAACTTAAGAATCTGTTGAATTTAAATTTTGCAATTTTCTTAATTGTCTCATTTTTGACAATGCGTTTGAAATGCTTTATAAAATTTTAGTCTACAAACATATTACTTAAGAAAGAGCTAATGGGATGGACTTTAATAAGAAGTCTTCCCATTCCCCTCAAGAGCAATCCGCTTGACCCAACATTAAAGCTTGGGATTGCTATTTATAAGAGTCATCCATAAACGTGTATTTTATACAATTGAGTCCATTACTTGTATTTTTGACCATTTAACATATTCAAATATTACTTTTTTCTCACCATTTAGAATGCAATGACATTAACAATAAATTGAAAAATTGAAACATTGCATTTTTTCAACTTTTATAATCTTAAAGTCTTATAGGGATAAATGCACTATTAAGAATCTGTTGAATATAAATTTTACAATTTTCTGAATTGTTGCCTTTCCAATGATGCGATATGAAATGATTTAAGGAAAAGGTAATGCAATAGACTCTAAAAAGAAGTCTCCCCACTCCCCTCAAGAGCAATACGTTTGACCCAACGTTAAAGTTTGGGATTGATATTTATATTAGTCATCCATACACGTGTATTTTATACAATTAAGTCCATTAGTTGTATTTTTGACTAATTAACATACTAAAATATTATGTTTTTCTCACCATTCAAAATGCACTGCCATTAACGATAAATTAAAAAATCAAAATATTACATTTTGCAATTTTCTTCATTGTCTCCTTTTCAACAATGCGATATGAAATGGTTTATAAAATTTTAGTCTATAAACATATTACTTAAGAAAAAGCTAATGCAATAGGCTCTAATAAGCAGTCTTCCCACTCCCTTCAAGGGCAATACTCTTGGCCTAACATTAAAACTTAGGATTCCTATTTACAATAGTCATCCATAAATGTGTATTTTATACAATTGAGTCCATTACTTGTATTGTTTTTCAATTAACATATTCAAATATTATTTTTTGCTCACCATTCAAAATGTAGGGGCATTAACAATAAATTGAAAAATCAAAGCATTGCATTTTTTCAACTATTATAATTTTAAAGTCTTATAGGGATAAATGCAATGTTAAGAATCTATTGAATATAAATTTTTCAATTTTCTGAATTGTCGCCTTTCCGACAATACAATATGAAATGATTTATATAGTTTTAGTTTACAAACATATTACATAAGGTAAAGCTAATGCAATGGAGCTTAAAAAGAAGTCTCCCCACTCCCCTCAAGAGCAATACACTTGACCCAACATTAAAGCTTGAGATTGCTATTTATAATAGTCATCCATACACGTGTATTTTATACAATTGAGTCCATTACTTGTATTTTTGACCAATTAACATATTAAAATATTATGTTTTTCTCTTCATTCAAAATGCACTGCCATTAACAATAAATTGAAAAATCAAAACATTACGTTTTTTCAACTTTGATAATTCTAAAGTCCTATAGGGATAAATGCAGTGCTAAGAATCTGTTAAATTTAAATTTTGTGATTTTCTTAATTGTCTCCTTTTTGACAATGCGATATGAAATGATTTATAAAATTTTAGTCGATAAACATATTACTTAAGAAAAAGCTAATGCAATGGGCTTTAATAAGAAGTCTCCCTACTCCTCTCAAGAGGAATACACTTGACCCAACATTAAAGCTTGGGATTGTTGTTTATAATAGTCATCCATACACTTGTATTTTATACAATTGTGTCCATTACTTATATTTTTGACCCATCAACATATTAAAATATTATGTTTCTCTCTCCATTCAAAATGCACTAGCATTAACAATAAATTGAAAAATCAAAACATTGCATTTTTTCAACTTTGATAATTTTAAAGTCTTATAGGGATAAATGCAATGGTAAGAATCTGTTGATTTTAAATTTTGGAATTTTCTTCATTGTCTCCCTTTCGACAATGCAATATGAAATGATTTATGTAATTTTAGTCTACAAACATATTACTGAAGAAAAAGCTAAAGCAATGGACTGTAAAAAGAAGTCTCCCCACTTCCCTCTAGAGCAATATGCTTGACCCAACATTAAAGCTTGGGATTGCTATTTATAATAGTCATCCATACACATGTATTTTATACAACTGAGTTTATTACTTGTATTTTTGACCAATTAACATATTCAAATAGTATGTTTTCTCTCCGTTCAAAATTCAATGGCATTAACAATAAATTGAAAAATCGAAACATTGCAATTTTTCAACTTTGATAATTTAAAAGTCTTATAGGGATAAGTGCTATGTTAAGAATAGATTGAATTTAAATTTTACAATTTTTTTAATTGACTCCTTTCCAACAATGCGATATGAAATTATTTACAAAATTTTAGTTTACAAACATATTACTTAAGAAAAAGCTAATGCGATGGACTTTAAAAAGAAGTCTCCCTACTCCCCTCAAGAGCAATACGCTTGGCCCAATTGTGTCCATTACTTGTATTTTTGACCAATTAACATATTAAAATATTATGTTTTTCTCTCCATTCAAAATGCACTAGCATTAACAATAAATTGAAAAATCAAAATATTACATTTTTTCGCTTTGATAATTCTAAAGTCATATAAGGATAAATCCAATGTTAAGAATTTGTTGGATTTAAGTTTTGCAATATTCTTACATGTCTCCTTTCCGAAAGTGCAATATGAAATGCTTTATATAATTTTAGTCTACAAACATATTGCTTATGAAAAAGCTAATGCAATGGACTCTAATAAGAAGTCTTCCCCCTCCCCTCAAGAGCAATACGTTTGACCCAACATTAAAGCTTGGGATTGCTATTTATAAGAGTCATCCATAAACGTGTATTTTTTATCAATTAACATATTCAAATATTATGTTTTCTTGCTATAGAAAATGTAGTGGCATTAACAATTCGATAATTTTAAAGTCTTATAGGGATAAATGCAACGTTAAGAATCTCTTGAATATAAATTTTGCAATTTTCTTAATTGTCTCTTTTCCGACAATGCGATATGAAAAGATTTATATAATTTTAGTCTAATGCAATGGGTTCCAATAAGAAGTCTCCCCACTCCCGTCAATAGCAATTTGCTTGACCCAACATTAAAGTTTAGGATTACTATTTAGAATATTAATCCATAAAAGTGTATTTTACTCAATTAGGTCCTTTAGTTGTATTTTTGTTCCATTAAGTTATTCAAATGTACCTTTTTCTCACCACTTAGAATGCAATGGCATTAACAATAAATTGAAAAACTAAAACATTGATTTTTTTTCAACCTTTATAATTTTGAAGTCTTATAGGGATAAATACCATCTTAAGAATTTGTTGGATTTAAATTTTGCAATTTTCTTACTTGCCTCCTTTTTAAAAGTGCGATATGAAATGATTTATATAATTTTAATCTACAAACATATTACATAAGAAAAAGCTAATGCAATGAACTCTAATAAGAAGTCTTCCCCCTCCCCTCAAGAGCAATACGCTTGACCCAACATTAAAGCTTGGGATTGCTATTTACAATAGTCATCCATAAATGTGTATTTTATACAATTGAGTCCATTACTTGTATTTTTGTTTAATTAACAAATTCAAATATTAATTTTTTCTCACCATTCAAAATGCAGTGGTATTAAAAAAATTGAAAAATAAAAACAATGCATTTTTCAACATTGATAATTTTAAAGTCATATAGGGATAAATGCAATATTAAGAATCTGTTGAATATAAATTTTGCAATTTTCTTAACTATCTCCTTTCCAACAATGCGATATGAAATAATTTATAAGATTTTAGTCTACAAACATATTACTTAAGAAAAAGCTAATGCAATGGACATTAAAAGAAGTCTCCCCACTCCCATCAAGAGCAATATGCTTGACCCAACATTAAAGTTTAGGATTGCTATTTATAATAGTCATTCATACATGTGTATTTTATACAATTGAGTCCATTGCTTGTATTTTTGACCAATTAACATATTAAAATATTATGTTTTCTCTCCATTCAAAATGCAATAGCATTAACAATAAATTGTAAAATCAAAACATTACATTTTTTCAACTTTGATAATTTTAAAGTCTTATAGGGATAAATGCAATGCCAAGAATCTATTGAATTTAAATTTTGCAATTTTCGTAATTGACTCCTTTTCAACAATGCGATATGAAATGATTTATAAAGTTTTAGTCTACAAACATATTACTTAAGAAAAAGCTAATGCAATGGGCTCTAAAAAGAAGTCTCCTCACTCCCCTCAAGAGCAATATGGTTGATGCAACATTAAAGCTTGGGATTGCTATTTATAATAGTCATCCATACACGTGTATTTTATACAATTGAGTCCATTCCTTGTATTTTTTACGAATTAACAAATTCAAATATTATGTTTTTCTCCTCATTCAAAATGGAATGACATTAACAATAAATTAAAAAATCAAAACATTGTATTTTTTCAACTTTTATAATTTTAAAGTCTTATTGGGATAAATGAAATGTTAAGAATTTGTTGAATTTAAATTTTTCAATTTTCTTAATTGTCTCCTTTCCGACAATGCAGTATGAAATGATTTATATAATTTTAGTCTACAAAGATATTGGTTAAGAAAAGGATAATGAAATGGACTCAAAACAAAGTCTCCCCACTCCCCTTAAGAGCAAGACATTTGACCCAACATTAAAGCTTAGGATTGCTATTTATAATAGTCATCCATACACATGTATTTTATACAATTGAGTCCATTACTTGTACTATTGACCAATTAACATATTCAAATATTATTTTTTTCCCTCCATTCAAAATGCAATGGCATTAACAATAAATTAAAAAATCGAAACATTGCATTTTTTCAACTTTTATAATTTTAAAGTCTTATTAGGATAACTGCAATGTTAAGAATTTGTTGAGTTTAAATTTTGTAATTTTCTTAATTGTCTCCTTTCTGACAAAGCAATATGAAAGGATTTATATAATTTTAGTTTATAAACATATTACTTGAGAAAAAGCTAATGCAATGGACTTTAATAAGAAGTCTCCCCACTCCCCTTAAGAGCAATATCCTTGACCGACATTAAAACTTGGGATTGCTATTTAGAATATTAATCCATAAAAGTGTATTTTACACAATTGGGTCCTTTAGTTGTATTTTTGTTCCATTAACATATTCAAATATTATGTTTTTCTCTCCATTCAAAATGCAATGGCATTAACAATAAATTAAAAAATCAAAGCATTGCATTTTTTCAACTTTTATAATTTTAAAGTCTTATAGGGATAAATGCAATGTTAAGAACCTGTTGAATTTAAATTTTGCAATGTTCCTAATTGTCTCCTTTTCGACGATGCGATATGAAATGATTTATATAATTTTCTCTCCATTCAAAATGCAAGGACATTAACAATAAATTGAAAAATCAAAGCATTGCATGTTTTCAACTTTTATAATTTTAAAGTCTTATAGGGATAAATGCAATGTTAAGAACCTGTTGAATTTAAATTTTGCAATGTTCTTAATTGTCTCCTTTTTGACTATGCGATATGAAACAATTTATATAATTTTAGTTTACAAACATACTACTTAAGAAAAAACTAATGCAATGGACTCTAATAAGAAGTCTCCCCACTTCCCTTAAAAGCAATAAGCTTGATCCAACTTTAAAGCTGGGGATTTTTATTTAGAATATTAATCCATAAAGCTTGATTTTCACACCGTTCAAAATGCAATGGCATTAACAATAAATTGATAAATCAAAACATTGTGTTTTTTCGACTTTGATAATTTTAAAGTCTTATAGGGATAAATGCAATGTTAAGAATCTTTTAAATTTAAATTTTGCAATTTTCTTAATTGTCTCCATTATGATAATGCGATATGAAAGGATTTATTTAATTTTAGTCTACAAAGATATAGCTTAAGAAAAAGCTAATGCAATGGACTCTAAAAAGAAGTCTTCCTGCTCCCTTCAGAAGCAATATGCTTGACGCAACATTAATGCTTGCGATTTCTATTTATAATTGTCATCCATAAACGTGTATTTTATACAATTGAGTCCATTACTTATATTTTTAATCAATTAACATAATCAAATATCATGTTTTTGTCCCCATTTAAAATGCAATGGCATTAACAATAAATTGACAAATCAAAACATTGCATCTTTTCAACTTTTAAAATTTTAAAGTCTTATAAGGATAAATGTAATGTTAAGTATCTGTTGAATTTAAATTTTGCAATTTTCTCAATTGTCTCCTTTCCGACAATGCAAAAGAGAGTGAAGTCAAAAGAGCATTCTATGCCAAATAACCTATGATCGTACTTCTGTACTAGGAGGCTTATTTTAACACTAACAAGTTTGACCCATCTTTGCCTAGTGTTGTTGTTGCTCTATTGTAGGAATTTGAGGATGTATTCCCTGATGATGTTCCAAGTAGATTGCCACCTAATAGAGGAATTGAGCAACAAATTGATTTCATCCCAGGTGCATCCATCCTTAATCGGCCAGCATATATGAGGAGACAAAGGAGCTTCAAAGGCAGGTTGAGGAGCTTATTTCCAAAGCATATGTGAAGGAAAGCATGAGTCCATGTGTTGTTCCTGTTCTACTTGTACCCAAGAAAGATGGGACTTGGAGGATGTGTATTGATTATTGAGCAATCAACAAAATCACTGTAAAGTATCGTCACCCCATACCTAGATTAGATGACATGTTGGATGAATTGCATGGTTCTTGTGTCTTTTCTAAGATTGATTTGAAAAGTGGATATCATCATATTAGGATGAGAGAGGGAGATGAGTGGAAAACAGCTTTCAAAACTAAGTACGGTTTGTATGAATGGCTTGTTATGCCATTTGGTCTCACTAATGCACCAAGCACTTTTATGCAACTAATGAATCATGTTTTGTGTCCATTCATTGGTAAATTTGTCGTTGTGTATTTTGATGATATTTTGGTCTATAGTAAAACCCTAGAAGAGCATCTTGATCATTTATGTTCTATTGTAAATGTTTTACGTTTTGAGAAATTGTATGCTAACTTAAAGAAATGTTCTTTTTGTACTAATCAGATCACATTTCTTGGCTATGTTGTGAGTTCTAAAGGTGTTGAGGTTGACGAGGAAAAAGTTAAGGCAATTCATGATTGGCCTACACCTAAGTCAATTAGTGATGTGTGTAGCTTTCATGGTCTAGCTAGTTTCTATAGACACTTTGTTAGGGACTTTAGCACCATTGCTGCACCACTCACTGAGCTTATCAAAAAGAACACAAGTTTTAGGTGGGGTAGTGACCAAGACAAGACTTTTAATTGCATCAAGGAAAAATTAAGCTCTACACCCTTACTTGCTTTACCTAACTTTGCAAAAGCTTTCGAGATTGAGTGTGATTCTTCAAGTATTGGCATCGGAGCTGTTTTGATGTAGGAAAGGTGCCCAATTGCTTACTTCAGTGAAAAGCTAAGGGGAGCAAGCCTTAATTATCCTACTTATGATAAAGAGATGTATGCATTGGTATGGGCTTTGGAGACATGGCAACATTACCTTTGGCCCAAGGAGTTTGTCATCCATACTGACCATGAATCGTTGAAGCACTTGAAGGGACAAGGAAAGTTGAACAAAAGACATGCCAAGTGGATTGAATTCATTGAGACCTTTCCCTACAACATCAAATATAAACAAGGTAAGGGCAATGTGGTAACTGATTCATTATCTCGCAAGTATGCCCTTATCTCTACACTTACTGCAAACTTATTAGGATTTGAACATATTAAAGATTTATATGTGAATGATCCGGACTTTGCTAACGTGTATGAAGCATGTGAGAAGTCAGCCTTTGAGAAGTTTTATAGGCATAAGGGTTTCTTATTTAGGGAAAATCATTTATGCATGCCTATGAGTTCTTTAAGGGAGTTGGTTGTAAGAGAAGCTCATGAGGGTGGTCTAATAGGTCATTTCAGAGTTAGAAAAACCCTAGATGTCCTAAATGAACACTTCTTTTGGCCACGCATGAAACGCGATGTTGAAAGGATATGTGAGAAATGCATAACATGCAAACAAGCTAAATCTAAAGTTTTATCCCATGGCTTGTATACCCCTTTACCCATACCTAACCATCCCTAGGTTGATTTATCCATGAACTTTGTACTAGGATTGCCATGAACAAAAAGGGGTAGGGATTCTATATTTATTTTTGACAGATTTTCAAAGATGGCACACTTTATCCCATGCCATAAAACTGATGATGCAAACAATGTGGCTAACTTGTTCTTTAGAGAAGTAGTACGTTTGCATGGCATGCCACGGAGTATTGTTTCAGACCGAGATACAAAGTTCTTAAGCTACTTCTGGAAGACTTTGTGGGGTAAGTTAGGTACTAAGCTATTGTTTTTGACTACTTTGACTACTTGTCATCCACAAACTGATGGGCAAACTGAGGTGATTAATCAAACTCTTTCTACTCTTTTACATGCTATTATTCGAACAAATTTGAAAACATGGGAAGATTGTTTACCATATGTTGAGTTTGCGTATAATAAGAGTGTTCATTCTACTATTAGCTACTCTCCATTTGAAATTGTATATGGTTTTAATCCTTTGACTCCTTTGGATTTGGTACCTATACTTGTCAATGAGTATGCTAGCATTGATGGTGAACGCAAAGCTGACATGATTAAAAAATTGCATGAGAAGGTGCGGCAACATATTGAAAAATGAACTGAGCAATATGCATCCCATTTCAACAAGGGACGAAAGAAGGTGGTGTTTGAACCTAGTGATTGGGTTTGGGTGCATATGCGCAAGGAACAATTCCCAACTCAAAGGCGTTCAAAGCTACAACCTAGAGGAGATGGTCCCTTCCAAGTTGTAGCACGAATTAATGATAATGCTTATAAGTTGGACCTTCCTAGTGAGTATAATGTAAGTGCAACATTTAACATTGATAACCTTTCCCCTTTTGATGTAGGTGATGATTCGAGGGCGAATCCTTTTGAGGAGGGGGGGAATGATGAGAATCGTAGAGATGATGGGTTGAAGGCTTTAATAGATGCAAAAGGTCCATTGCACAATCTAGAAGACCCAATAACACAAGCTAGAGCTTCAATGGATGCAAGAGGTCCATTGCACATTCCAGAAGGCCCAATAACACGAACTAGAGCCAAAAAGATTAAAGAAGCACTAAATGGTTTGATTCAGGACATTCAAGCCAACCAAGCTTCAAATGGTGCGAATTCAAGTTTTAAAGCGAGTCCAAGCCTAATTAATATATTTAGAATACTTAATAGGTCAGACTAAGTAATAGCACCACTCTTAAATAGGAGTTCATTATATGTACTAGAATTTGTCTGAAATTACTCCAAAATAAGGATTTCTCCTAATTAGGAATTTTGCCTCTTTAGGATTGTCATCTTAGCCTATAAATAGGCACCCCTTGTAAGCTCTAGAAATCAGACAACTTTGAGTGAAATAGAAAGTAAGGGTTTTTCTCCCTCAGTTCTTTTAAAAACTAAAGAACTTATCAAGAGGTAATTCTTCTTGTGGCATTCAAATCGACTTATCACTCTCAATTCCTTTCTTTTCCGGAGTGTGGCGTCCATATCTATCTTAAATACCCTAGGTTCGTGTTCCTTCGAATATTGGGTCTAAAGTTTGTGTTATTAAACTCTGATTTAGTTTTCCTGGTTGTTCTTTGATTCATTGTGTGGTTGGGTCCCTAAGCCATGTCTTTTTAGGGTTTTCTGCATCAATCAATAATCTATTGTATTTAAATTTTGTGATTTTCTTAATTCTCCTTTGCAATAATACTATATGAAATGATTTATATAATTTTAGTCTACAAACATATTACTTAAGAAAAAGCAAATGCAATGGACTTTCATAAGAAGTTTGCCCACTCCCCTGAAGAGCAATACGCTTGACCCAACATTGAAACTTGGCATTGCTATTTATAATATTCATCTACTAAAGTGTATTTTATACAATTGAGTCCATTACATGCATTTTTGCTGAATTAACATATTCAAATATTATGTTTTTCTCCTCATTCAAAATGCACTAGTATTAACAATAAATTGAAAAATCAAATTATTGCATTTTTTCAACTTTTAGAATTTTAAAATCTAATAGGGATAAATGCATTGTCAATAATCTATTGAATTTAAATTTTGTAATTTTCTTACTTTTCTCCTTTGCAACAATGCTATATGAAATGATTTGTATAATTTTAGTCTAAAAACATATTACTTCAGAAGAAGTTAATGCAATAGATTTTGATAAGAAATTTCCTCATTCCCCTCAAAAGCAATATGCTTCACCCAACATTAAAAGTTAGGATTGTTGTTTATAATATTTATCCATAAAAGTATATTTTATACAATTGAGTCCTTTACTTATATTTTTTTTCAATTAACATATTCAAATATTATGTTTTTCTCACTATTCAAAATGCATTAGTATTAACAATAAATTTAAAAATCAAAACATTGCATTTCTTCATCTTTTAGAATTTTATAGTCTAATAGGAATAAATGCATTTGTCAATAATCTACTGAATTTAAATTTTGTAATTTTCTTAATTGTCTCCTTTACAACAATACTATATGAAATGATTTATATAATTTTAGTCTATAAACATATTATTTAAGAGAAAGCTAATGCAACAGACTTTAGCCCACTTCCCTTAAGAGTAATATGCTTGGCCCAACATTAAAACTTGAGATTGTAATTTATAATATTCATCCACTACAGTGTATTTTATACAATTGAGTTCATTACTCGTATTTTTCTTTAATTATGATATTCAAATATTATGTTTTTCTCACCTTTCAAAATGCACTAGCATTAACAATAAATTTAAAAATCAAAACATTGCATTTTTTCATCTTTTAGAATTTTATAGTCTAATAGGGATAAATGCATTTGTCAATAATCTACTGAATTTAATTTTTGTTATTTTCTTAATTGTCTCCTTTGCAACAATACTATATGAAATGATTTATATAATTTTAGTCTAAAACCATATTACTTAAGAAAAAGCAAATGCAATGGACTTTAATAAGAAGTTTTCCAACTCCCCTAAAGAGCAATATGCTTGACCTAACATTAAAGCTTGGCATTGCTATTTATAATATTCATCTACTAAAGTTTATTTTATACAATTCAGTCCATTACATGCATTTTTACTCAATTAACATATTCAAATATTATGTTTTTCTCCCCAAGAAAAATGCACTAATATTAAGAATAAATTGAAAAATCAAAACATTGCATTTTTTCAACTTTTAGAATTTTAAAACCTAATAGGGATAAATGCATTGTCAATAATTTACTGAATTTAAATTTTATAATTTTCTTACTTTTCTCCTTTGCAACAGTGCTATATGCAATGATTTGTATAATTTTAGTCTAGAAACATATTACTTTAGAAAAAGCTAATGCAATGGACTTTAATAAGAAGTTTCCCCACTCCCCTGAGGAGCAATATACTTGACCCAACATTAAAGTTTGGAATTGCTATTTATAATATTTATTCACAAAAGTGTATTTTATACAATTGAATCCATTACTTGTATTTTTGTTCAATTAACATATTCAAATATTATGTTTTTCTCACCCTTTAAAATGCATTGACATTAATAATAAATTTAAAAATCAAAACATTGCATTTTTTCAACTTTTAGAATTTTAATGTCTTAAAGGGATAAATGTATTATTAACAATCAGTTGAATTTAAATTTTGTAATTTTCCTTATTGTCTGCTTTGCATCAATGCTATGTGAAATGATTTAAATAAATTTAGTCTACAAACATATTGCCTAAGAGAAAGTTAATGCAATGAACTCTATCAAGAAGTTTCCCCACTCCCTTCAAGAGCAATATACTTAACCCAACATTAAAACTTGCGAGTGTTATTTATAATATTTATCCACAAAAGTGTATTTTATACAATTGAGTCCATTACTTGTATATTTGTTCAATTAACATATTCAAATATTATGTTTTTCTCACCTTTCAAAATGCAATGACATTAGCAATAAATTTAAGAATCAAAACATTGCATTTTTTTAACTTTTGTAATTTTCTTAATTCTCACCTTTGTGACAATGTTATATGTAATGATTTATCTAATTTCAGTTTACATGCATATTAGTGAAAAAAAAAGCTAATGCAATGGACTCTAATAAGAAGTTTCCCCGCTCCCCTTAAGAGCAATATGCTTTACCCCACATTAAAGCTTAGGATTGCAATTTATAATATTCATCCACTAAAGTGTATTTTATACAATTGAGTCCATTACTTGTATTTTTCTTCAATTAAAATATTCAAATATTATGTTTTTCTCACCATTCAAAATGCAATGAAATTAACAATAAATTTAAAAAACAAAACATTGTATTTTTTCCACTTTTAGAATTTTAAAGTCTTATGGGGGTAAATGCATTGTTAATAATTAGTTAAATTTAGATTTTGTACCTTTTTAAGTCTATCCTTTTCCACAGTGCAATTTGAAATGATTTATGCAATTTTATAGTACAAATATATTATTAAGGAAAAAACAAAAGCAATAGACTTTAATAAGAAGTTTTCCCACTCCCCTTAAGAACATTGCGTTTAGCACATTATTGAAACTTGGGATTGCAATTTATAATATTCATCTACTAAAGTATATTTTTTACAATTTAGTTCATTACTTGTATTTTTCTTTAATTAACATATTCAAATATTATGTTTTTCTCACCATTTAAAATGCACTAGCATTAACAATAAATTTAAGAATAAAAACATTGCATTTTTTTTCAACTTTATGAATTTTAAAGTATGATAGGGATAAATGCATTATCAACAATATGATGAATTTAAATTTTATAATTTTCTAAATTTTCTCTTTTACGACAATGCTATATGAAATGAATTATATAATTTTAGTTTATTAACATATTACTTAAGAAAAAGCTAATGCAATGGACTTTAATAAGAAGTTTCCCCACTCCGCTCAAGAGCAATATGCTTGTCCTAGCATTAACACTTGGGATTGCTATTTATAACATTCATCCACAAAAGTGTATTTTATACAATTGAGTCCATTACATGCATTTTCATTCAATTAACATATTCAAATATTATGTTCTCCTCACCGTTCAAATGAAATGGTATTAACAATAAATTTAAAAATCAAAACACTGCATTTTTCCAACTTTTTGAATTTTAATGTCTTAAAGGGATAAATGCATTGTTAATAATCAGTTGAATTTAAATTTTGTAACTTTCTTAATTGTCTCCCTTCCAACAATGTAATATGAAATGATTTATATAATTTTAGCCTGCAAACATATTACTTTAAAAAAAACTAATGCAATAGACTCTAATAAGAAGTTTCCCTACTCCCCTCAAGAGCAATATGCTTGACCTAACATGAAAGCTTGCAATTGCTATTTATAATATTCATCCGCTAAAGTGTATTTTATACAATTGAGTCAATTACTTGTATTTTTATTCAATTAACATATTCAAATATTATATTTTTCTCACCATTCAAAATGCAATGACATTAACAATAAATTTAAAAATCAAAACATTGCATTCTTTCAACTTTTAGAATTTTAAAGTCTTATAGGGAAAAATGCATTATTAATATTCAGTTGAATTTAACTTTTGTAATTTTTTTAATTGTCTCCATTGCGACAAAGCTATATGAAAGGATTTATATAATTTTAGTCTAGAAACCTATTACATAAGAAAACCTATGGGAACAGACTCTAATAAGACATTCTCCCACCCCCTCAAGAGCAATATGCTTGACCCAACATTAAAGGTTAGGATTGCTATTTATAATATTCATCCACAAAAGTGTATTTTACACAATTGAATTCATTACTTGTATTTTTGTTCAATTAACATATTCAAATATTATGTTTTTCTCACCATTCAAATGCAATCCCATTAGCAATAAATTTATAAATTTAAGCATTGCACTTTTACAATTTTTAGAATTATAAAGTTCTATATGGATAAATGCATTGTTAAAAATCAATTGAATTTAACTTTTGTAATTTTTTTAATTGTCTCCTTTGAGACAATGCTATTTGAAATATTTATATAATTTTAGTCTAATAAAATATTACTTAAAAAAAAAAAAAAAAGCAAATGCAATGGACTCTAATAAGAAGTTTCCCCACTCCCCCCAAAAGCAATATGTTTGACCCAACAATAAAGCTTGGGATTACTATTTATAATATTCGTCCACAAAAGTATATTTTACACATTTGAGTCCATTACTTGTATTTTTGTTTAATTAACATATTCCAATATTATATTTTTTTTCACCATTCAAAAAGCAATGACATTAACAATAAATTTAAAGATCAAAACATTTCATTTTTTCAACTTTAAGAATTTTAAAGTCTTATAAGGATAAATGCATCGTTAATAATCAATTCAATTTAAATTTTGTACTTTTTTTTTAATTCTCTCCTTTGCCACAATACTATTTGAAATGATTTAAGTAATTTCAGTCTACAAATATATTACTAAGGAAAAAGCAAATGCAATGGACTCTAATAAGAAATTTCCCCACTCCCCTCAAGAGCAATACACTTGACCTAACATTAAAGCTTGGGATCGTTATTTATAATATTCATCAACTAAAGTGTATTTTATACAATTGAGTCCATTACTTGTATTTTTATTCAATTAATATATTCAAATATTATGTTTTTCTCACCGTTCAAATGAAATGACATTAACAATATATTTAAAAATCAAAACATTGCATTTTTTCAACTTTTAGAATTTTATTGTCTTGAAGGGATAAATGCATTGTTAACAATCAGTTAAATTTAAATTTTGTAATTTTCTTAATTGTCTACTTTGCGACAATGCTATATGAAATTATTTCTATCATTTTAGTCTACAAACATATTACTTGAGAAAAAAACTAATACAATGGACTCTAATAAGAAGATTCCCCACTCCACTTAAGAGCAATATGTTTGACTCAACATTAAGGCTTGGTATTGTTATTTATAATATTTGTCCACTAAAGCTTATTTTATACAATTTAAATATACTTGTCTACTAACATATTACTTAAGAAACAGTTAATATAATGGACTCTAATAAAAAGTATCCCCACTCCCCTCAAGTGCAATATGCTTGAACCCACATTAAAGCTTGAGATTGCTATATAAAATATTCATCCACTAGAGTGTATTTTATACAATTAAGTCCATTACTTGCTTTTTTGTCCAATTAACATATTTAGATATTTTGTTTTTCTCACCATCCAAATTGCACTAGCTTCACAATAAATTTAAAAATCAAAACATTGCATTTTTGCAACTTTTAGAATTTTAAAGTCTGATAAGGATAAATGCATTGTTAATCATTTACTGAATTTAAGTTTTGTAATTTTCTTAATTGTCTCCTTTGCTACAATACTATATGAAATGATTTATATATTTTTAGTCTATCGACATATTACTTAAGAAAAAGCTAATACAATGGACTCTAATAAGAAGTTTCCCCACTCCCCTCAAGAGCAATATGCTTGACCCGACTTTAATACTTAGGATTGCGATTTATAATATTCATCCACTAAAGTGTATTTAATACAATTGGGTCGATTTCATGTATTTTTGTTCAATTAACATATTTAAATATTATGTTTTTCTCACCATTCAAAATGCACTAGCATTAATAATAAATTTAAAAATCAAAACATTGCATTTTTTCAACTTTTAGAATTTTAAAGTCTGATAGGGTTATGCATTGTTAATAATCTACTAAATTTAAAATTTTTAATTTTCTTAATTATATCCTTTGCTACAATACTATATGAAATGATTTATATATTTTTAGCCAACAGACATGTTACTTAATAAAAAGCTAATACAATAGATTCTAATAAGAAGCTTTCCTACTCCCCTCAAGAGCAATATGCTTGACCTAACATTAAAGCTTAAAATTGCTATATATAATATTCATCCACAAAAGTGCATTTTACATCATTGAGTCCATGACTTGTATTTTTGTTCAATTAACATATTCAAATATTATGTTCTTCTCACCGTTCAAATGAAATGGCATTAACAATAAATTTAAAAATCAAAACATTGCATTTTTTGAACTTTTAGAATTTTAATGCCTTAAGGGAATAAATGCATTGTTAACAATTAGTTGAATTTAACTTTTGTAATTTTTTTAATTGTCTCCTTTGCAACAATGTTATATGAAATGATTTTTATAATTTTAGTCTACAAATATATTACTGTGGAAGAAGCAAATGTAATGGACTCTAATAAGAAGTTTCTCCACTCCTTATAAGAGCAATATGCTTGACCCAACATTGAAATTTGGGATTGCTATTTATAATATTTATCTACAAAAATGTATTCATACAATTGAGTCCATTACTTGCATTTTTGTTAAATTAGCATCTTCAAATATTATGCTTTTCTCACTGTTCAAATGAAACGACATTAACAATAAATTTCAAAATCAAAATATTGCATTTTTTCAACTTTATAATTTTAATGTGTTAAGGGGATAAATGCATTGTTAACAATCACTTAAATCTAAATTTTGTAATTTTCTCAATTGTCCCCTTTGCGGCAATGGTATATGAAATGATTTCTATAATTTTAGTATGCAAACATATTACTTAAGAAAAATCTAATACAATAGACTCTAATAACAAGTTTCCCCAATTCCCTCAGGACCAATATCCTTAACCCAACATTAAAGGTAGGGACTGCTATTTATAATATTCATCCATAAAAGTGTATTTTACACAATTGAGTCCATTACTTGTATTTTTGTTCAATTAACATATTCAAATATTATGTTTTTCTCACCATTCAAAATGCACTAGCACTAACAATAAATTTAAAAGTCAAAACATGGCATTTTTTCAACATTTAGTATTTTAAAGTTTGATAGGGATAAATGCATTGTTAATAATTAGTTAAATTTAAAATTTGTACTTTTTTTCATTCTCTCATTTGCTTCAATGCAATTTGAATTGATTTATATAATTTTAGTCTACAAATATATTATTGAAGAAAAAGCAAATGCAATGAACTGTAATAAAATGTTTCCCCACTCCCCTTAAGGGCATTATGCTTGACCCAACATTGAAGTTTGGGATTGCTATTTATAATATTTATCTACAAAAATGTATTTTATACAATTGAGTCCATTACTTGCATTTTTGTTAAATTAACATATTTATATATTATGTTTTTCTCACCGTTCAAATGAAACGACATTAACAATAAATTTCAAAATCAAAACATTGCATTTTTTTAACTTTTAGAATTTTAATGTGTTAAGGGGATAAATGCATTGTTAACAATCACTTGAATCTAAATTTTGTAATTTTCTCAATTGTCCCCTTTGCAGCAATGCTATATGAAATGATTTCTATAATTTTAGTATGCAAACATATTACTTAAGAAAAAGCTAATACAATGGATTCTAATAACAAGTTTCCCCAATCCCCTTAAGACAAATATGCTTGACCCAACATTAAAACTAGGGATTGCTATTTGTAATATTCATCCACAAAAGTGTATTTTACACAGTTAAGTTTATTACTTGTATTTTTATTCAATTAACATATTCAAATATTATGTTTTTGTCATCATTCAAAATGCACTAGCACTAAAAATAAATTTAATAGTCAAAACATGGCATTTTTTCAACATTTAGTAATTTAAACTCTGATAGGGATAAATGCATTGTAAATAATTAGTTGAATTTAAAATTTGCACTTTTTTTCATTCTTTCCTTTGTCATAATGCAATTTGAATTGATTTATATAATTTTAGTTTACAAATATATTATTGAAGAAAAAGAAAATGCAATGAACTCTAATAAAATGTTTCCCCACTCCCCTCAAGAGCAATATGTTTGACCCAACATTGAAATTTGGGATTGCAATTTATAATATTTATCTACAAAAATGTATTTTATACAAATGAGTCCATTACTTGCATTTTTGTTAAATTAACATGTTCAAATATTATGTTTTTCTCACCATTCAAATGAAATGGCATTAACAATAAATTTCAAAATCAAAACATTGAATTTTTTCAAATTTTAGAATTTTAATGTGTTAAAGGGATAAATGCATTGTTAACAATCAAGTGAATCTAAATTTTGCAATTCGTTTAATTGTCTCCTTTGCGGCAATGATATATGAATTGATTTCTATAATTTTAGTTTACAAACATATTACTTAAGAAAAAGCTAATCCAATGGACTCTAATAAGAAGTTTCCCCACTCCTCTCAAGAGCAATATGCTTGGCCCAACATTAAAACTTGGGATTGCTATTTATAATATTCTTCCACTAAAGTGTATTTTATACAATTGAGTCCATTACTTGTATTTTTGTTCAATTGACATATTCAAATATTATGTTTTTCTCACCATTCAAAATGCACTCGCATTAATAATAAGTTTAAAAATCAGAACATTGCATTACTTCAACTTTTAGAATTTTAAAGTATGATAGAGATAAATGCATTGTTAATAATCTACTGAATTTAAATTTTGTAATTTTCTTCATTGTCACCTTTGCTATAATACTATATGAAATGATTTATATATTTTTAGTCTACAAACATATTACTTAAGAAAAAACTAATACAATGGACTCTAATAAGAAGTTTCTCACTCCCCTCAAAAGCAATATGCTTGACCCAACATTAAAACTTAAGATTGCTATTTATAATATTCATCCACTAAAGTGTATATTATACAATTAAGTCCATTACTTGTATTTTTGCTCAATTAACATATTCAAATATTATATTTTTCTCACCATTGAAAATGCACGAGCATTAATAATAAATTTAAAATTCAAAATATTGCATTTTTTCAACTTTTAGAATTTTAAAGTCTGATAGGGATAAATGCATTATTAATAATCTACTTAATTTAAATTTTGTAATTTTATGAATTGTTTCCTTTGCTACAATACTATATGAAATGATTTATATATTTTTAGTCTACAAACATACTACTTAAGAAAAAGCTAATACAATGAACTCTAATAAGAAGTTTCCCAACTCCCCTTAAGAGCAATATTGACTTAACATTAAAGCTTGAGATTGCTATTTATAATATTCATCCACTTAAATGTATTTTACACAATTGAGTCCATTACTTGTTTTTTTGTCCATTTAACATATTTAGATATTTTGTTTTTCTCACCATTCAAATTGCACTAGCATTAACAATAAATTTCAAAATCAAAATATTGCATTTTTTCAACTTTTAGAATTCTAATGTGTTAAAGGGATAAATGCATTGTTAACAATCACTTGACTCTAAATTTTGCAATTTTCTCATTTATCCTTCGCGGCAATGCTATATGAAATGATTTTTATAATTTTAGTCTACAAACATATTACTTAAGAAAAAACTAATGCAATGGACTCTAATAAGAAGTTTTCCAACTCCCCTCAAGAGCAATATGCTTGACCCAACATCAAAGTTTGGGATTACTATTTATAATATTCTTCCACTAAAATGTATTTTATACAATTGAGTCCATTACTTGTATTTTTGTTCAATTAACATATTCAAATATTATGTTTTTCTCACCATTCAAAATGCACTAGCACTAACAATAAATTTAAAAGTCAAAATATGGCATTTTTTCAACATTTAGTATTTTAAACTCTGATAGGGATAAATTAATTGTTAATAATTAGTTGAATTTAAAATTTCTACTTTTTTTAATTCTCTCCTTTGCCACAATGCAATTTGAATTGATTTATATAATTTTAGTCTACAAATATATTATTGAAGAAAAAGCAAATGCAATGAACTCTAATACGATGTTTCCCCACTCCCCTAAAGAGCAATACGCTTGACCTAACATTGATGTTTGGGATTGCTATTTATAATATTTATCTACAAAAATGTATTTTATACAATTGAGTCCATTACTTGCATTTTTGTTAAATTAACATTTTCAAAGATTATGTTTTCCTCATTGTTCAAATGAAACGACATTAACAATAAATTTTAAAATCAAAACATTGCATGTTTTTCAACTTTTAGAATTTTAATGTGTTAAGGGGATAAATGCATGGTTAACAATCACTTGAATCTAAATTTTTTTAATTTTCTCAATTGTCCGTTTTGCGGCAATGCTATATGAAATGATTTCTATAATTTTAGTCTGCAAACATATTACTTAAGAAAAAACTAATGCAATAGACTTTAATAAGAAGTTTCCCCACTCCCCTTAAGAGCAATACGCTTGACTATAGGATTGCTATTTATAATAGTCATCTACAAATGTGTATTTTATACAATTGAATCCATTACTTGAATTTTTGTTTGATAAACATATTCAAATATTATTTTTTCTCACTATTCAAAATGCACTAGTATTAACAATAAATTTAAAATACAAAACATTGTTTTTTTTTCAACTTTTAGAATTTTAAACTTTGATAGGGATAAATGCATTATTAATAATCTATTGAATTTAAATTTTGTAATTTTTTTAGTTGTCTCCTTTGCTAAAATACTATATGAAATGATTTATATATTTTTAGTCCACAGACATGTTATTTAAAAAAAAGCTAATACTATGAACTCTGATCAGAAGTCTCCCCACTACCCTCAAAAGCAATATGCTCGACCCAACATTAAAGCTCGGGTTTGCTATTTATAATATTCATCAACTAAAATGTATTTTATACAATTGAGTACATTACATGTATTTTTGTTCAATTAACATATTCAAATATTATGTTTTTCTCACCATTCAAAATGCACTAACAGTAACAATAAATTTAAAAATTAAAACATTGCATTTTATCAACTTTTAGTATTTTAAAGTATGATAGGGATAAATGCATTATTAGTAATGAGTTGAATTTAAATTTTGTATTTTTTTTAATTCTCTCCTTTGCCACAATGCAAATTTGAAATGATTTGCATAATTTTAATCTACAAATATATTATTGAAGAAAAAGCAAATGCAATAAACTCTAATAAGAAGTTTCCCCACTCCCCTTGAGAGCAATACGCTTGACCTAACATTAAAGTTCGAGATTGTTATTTATAATATTCATCCACAAAAGTGTATTTTACACAATTGAGTCCATTACTTCTATTTTTGTTCAATTAACATATTCAAATATTATGTTTTTCTCACCGTTCAAATGAAATAGCATTAGCAATAAATTTCAAAATCAAAACGTTGCATTTTTTCAACTTTTAGAATTTTAATGTTTTAAAGAGATAAATGCATTGTTAACAATAAGTTGAATTTAAATTTTGTAATTTTCATAATTGTCTCCTTTGCGGTAATGCTATATGAAATGATTTTTATAATTTTAGTCTATAAACATATTACTTAAGAAAAAACTAATGCAATGGACTCTAATAAGATGTTTCCCCACTCCCCTCAAGAGGAATATGCTTGCCCCAACATTAAAGCTTGGGATTGATATTTATAATATTTATCGACTAAAGTGTATTTTATACAATTAAGTCCATTACTTGAATTTTTGTTCAATTAACATATTCAAATATTATGATTTTCTCACCATTCAAAATGCACTAGCATTAACAATAAATTATAAAATCAAAACATTGCTTGTTTTGATAAGGATAAATGCATTGTTAATAATCTACTGAATTTAAATTTTGTAATTTTTTCATTGTCTCCTTTGTTACAATACTATATGAAATGATTTATATATTTTTAACCTACAGACATATTACTTAAGAAAAAGCTAATACAATAGACTCTAATAAGAAGTTTCCCCACTCCCTTCAAGAGCAAGATGCTTGACCCAACATTAAAACGTGGGATTGATATTTATAATATTTATTGACAACAGTGTATTTTACACAATTAAGTCCATTACTTGTATTTTTGTTAAATTAACATATTCAAATATTATGTTTTTATCACCATCCAAATGCAATGGCATTAGCAATAAATTTAAACATCTAAACGTTGCACTTTTCCAATTTTTAGAATTCTAAAGTCTTATAAGGATAAATGCATTATTAATAATTAGTTGAGTTTAAATTTTGTACTTTTTTTAATTCTCTCCTTTGCCATAACGCAATTTGAAATGATTTATATAATTTTAGTCTACAAATATATTACTGAGGAAAAAGCAAATGCAATGCACTCTAATAAGAAGTTTTCCCACTCCCCTCAAGAGCAATACACTTGACCTAACATTGAAGTATATTCAAATATTATGTCTTAAAGGGATAAATGCATTATTAACAATTAGATGAATTTAAATTTTGCAATTTTCTTTATGGTCTGCTTTACGACAAAGCTTATGAAATGATTTCTATAATTTTAGTCTACAAGTAGATTACTTAAGAGAAACCTAATGCAATGAACTCTAATAAGAAATTTCCCCACTCCTCTCAAGAGCGATACAATCGAGTCCACTAAACTTAAGATTGCTATTTATAATATTCATCCACTGAAGTATATTTTATACAATCGAGTCCATTACTTGTATTTTTGTTCAATTAACATATTCAAATAGTATATTTTTTTCACCGTTCAAATGCAATGGCATTAACAATAAATTTAACAATCAAAACATTGCATATTTTCAATTTTGAGAATTTTAGGGATAAATGCATTGTTAATAGTTAGTTAAATTTAAAATTTGTAAGTTTTTTAGTTGTCTCCTTTGTGACAATTCTATTTGAAATGATTAATATAATTTTAGTCTACAAACATATTACTTAAGAAAAAGAAAATGCAATTGTCTCTAACAAGAAGTTTCCCCACAACCCTCAACAGCAATATGCTTTACATAACATTGAAACTTGGGATTACTATTTATAATATTTATCCACTAAAATGTTTTTTGTAGTATTGAGTCCCTTGCTTGTATTTTTGTTTAGTTAACATATTCAAATTTTATGTTTTTCTCACCATTCATATGCAATGGAATTAACAATAAATTTAAATATCAAAACATTGCACTTTTTCAATTTTTAGAAATTTTAAGTCCTATAGGAATAAATGCATTGTTCATAATAAGTTGAATTTAAATTTTGTACTTTTTTCAATTGTCTCCTTTGCCACAATGCTATTTGAAATGCTTTATATAATTTTAGTCAACAAATATATTACTTAGGAAAAAGCAAATGCAATGGACACTAATAAGAAGTTTCCCCACTCCCCAAAACAACAATATGCTTGACTTAACATTAAAGTTCGGGATTGCTATTTATAATAGTCATCCACAAAAGTGTATTTTACACAATTCAGTCCATTACTTCTATTTTTGTTCAATTAACAAATTCAAATATTATGTTTTTCTCACCATTCAAATGCAATGACTTTAGCAATAAATTTAAATATCTAAACATTGCACTTTTTCCATTTTTAGAATTCTAAACTACTATAGGGATAAATGCATTGTTAATAATCAATTGAATTTAACTTTTGTAATTTTTTTAATTGTCTCCTTTACGATAATACTATTTCAAATAATTTATATAATTTTAGTCTAAAAATATATTACTTAAGAAAAAACAAATGCAGTGCACTCTAATAAGAAGTTTCCCCAATCCCCTCAAGAACAATATGCTTAACCCAACATTAAAGCTTGGGATTGCTATTCATAATATTCAAAAATTATGTTTTTCTCATCATTCAAAATACAATGACATTAATAATAAACTTAAAAATCAAAATTTTTCATTTTTTAATCTTTTAGAATTTTAAAGTCTTATAGGGGTAAATGCATTGTTAATAATCAGTTGAATTTAAATTTTGTGTTTTTTTTAAATTTTTTCCTTTGCCATAATGCTATTTGAAATGATTTATATAATTTTAGTCTATAAATATATTACTTAAGAAAAAACAAATCCAGTGGACTCTAATAAGAAGTTTCCACACACCCCTCGAGAACAATATGCTTGACCCAACATTAAAAGTTGGGATTTCTATTCATAATATTCAAATATTATGTTTTTCTCATCATTCAAAATAC
>JAHLGP010016073.1:5926-22705 GCA_020141445.1 Bruguiera sexangula | reverse complement strand
AATAGAGTTTCAGTTGTTTGTACACAAGCTAATTTCAACATCATTAATTGCGAATGAGTAATTAGAACAGAAATTGGAGCCTTTTTTGAGGAAATGAAGCGAAGGTGTCATTAGGCCGTAATTAAGCAGAAAATACTTGTAAGAAATGCTAGTCATCATCAAAAACTCCTTGTTTAATGAAATGAAACCAATTCCATGTTCCAAGGGAGAATATATATGCTTCTTCCAATGAATAGAGTTCCAATTGTTTGTACACAAGCTATTTTCAAGATTATTAAGAGTGAATGAGTAATTACAACAAAAATTGGAGCCTTGTTAGGAGGAAATCAAAAAAATGTCTCATTAGGTCGTAATTAAGCTGAAAATACTTGTAAGAAATGCTAGTCATCATCAAGGACTTCTTGTTTAATGAAATTCAGTGGATTTCATGTTCCGAAGGAGTATAGATGTGCTTGTTGCCGTGAATAGAGTTCCAGTTGTTTGAACACAAGCTATTTTCAACATCATTAAGTGTGAATGAGTAATTACAACAGAAATTGGAGCTTTGTTATGAAAAAAAGAAGTAAAGGTGTCATTAGGCCGTAATTAAGCTGAAAATACTTGTAAGAAATGCTAGTCATCATCAAGGACTCATTGTTTAATGAAATTCAAGGGATTCCATGTTCCAAGGGGGAATAGATATGCTTCTTCCAATCAATAGAGTTCCAGTTGTTTGTACACAAGCTATTTTCAACATCATTAAGAGTGAATGAGTAATTACAACAAAAATTGGAGCCTTGTCAGGAGGAAATCAAGAGAATGTCTCATTAGGCCATAATTAAGCTGAAAATACTTGTAAGAAATGCTAGTCATCATCAAGGACTCCTTGTTTAATGAAATTCAGTGGATTTCATGTTCTGGGGGAGTATAGATGTGCTTATTGCCGTGAATAGAGTTCCAGTCATTTGTACACAAGCTATTTTCAACATCATTAAGTGCAAATGTGTAATTACAACAGAAATTGGAACTTTGATTTGAAAAAATGAAGTGAAGGTGTCATTATGCCATAATTAAGCAAAAAATAATTGTAAGGAATGCTAGTCATCATCATGGACTCCCTGTTTAATGAAATTCATTGAATTCTATGTTCAAAGGGAGCATAGATGAGCTCGTTGCCATGAATAGGGTTCCAATTGTCTATACACAAGCTATTTTCAACATCATTTAGTGCGAATGAGTAATTTTAACAAAAATTAGAGTCTTGTTCGGAGGAAATCATGAGAACGTCTCATTGGGCAGTAATGAAGCTGAAAATAATTGTAAGAAATGCTAGTCATCACCAAGGACTCCTTGTTTAATGAAATTCAATCGATTCCTTGTTCCAAGGGAGAATATATATGCTTCTTCCAATGAATAGAGTTCTAGTTGTTTGTACACAAGCTATTTTCAACATCATTAAGTGTGAATGAGTAATTACAACAAAAATTGGAGTCTTGTTGGGAGGAAATCACAAGAACGTCTCATTAGGCTGTAATGAAGCTGAAAATAATTGTAAGAAATGCTAGTCATCATCAAGGACTCCTTGTTTAATGAAATTCAGTAGATTTCATGTTCCAAGGGAGTATAGATGTGCTTGTTGCCATGAATAGAGTTCCAGTTGTTTGTACACAAGCTATTTTCAACATCATTAAGTGCAAATGTGTAATTACAATAGAAATTGGAACTTTGTTATGAAAAAATTAAGTGAAGGTGTCATTAGGCCATAATTAAATAGAAAATACTTGTAAGGAAAGCTAGTCATCATCAAGGACTCCTTGTCTAATGAAATTCATTGGATTTCATGTTTAGAGGGAGCATAGATGAGCTCGTTGCCATGAATAGGGTTCCAGTTGTTTGTACACAAGCGATTTTCAACATCATTCAGCGCGAATGAGTAATTTCAACAAAAATTGGAGCCTTGTTAGAAGGAAATCAAGAGAATGTCTCATTAGGCCGTAATTAAGCTGAAAATACTTGTAAAAAATGCTAGTTATCATCAAAGACTCATTGTTTAATGAAATTTGAGGGATTCCATGTTCCAAGGGAGAATAGATATGCTTCTTCCAATCAATAGAGTTCCAGTTGTTTGTACACAAGTGATTTTTAACATTATTAAGAGTGAATGAGTAATTGGCGACAAAATTGGAGTCTTGTTAGGAGGAAATCAAGTAAAGGACTGCTTGTAAAAAATACTAGTCATCATCAAGAACTGCTTGTTTAATGAAATTCATCAGATTCCATGCTCCAAGGGAGTATAGATGTGCTTGTTGCCATGAATAGACTTTTAGTTGTTTGTGCACAAGCTAATTTTAACATCGTTAAGTGTGAATGAGTAATTACAACAAAAATTGGAGCCTTGTTAGGAGGAAATGAAAACAATTTCTCATTATGCTGTAATTAAGCTGAAAATACTTGTAAGAAATGCTAGTCATCATTAAGGACTCCTTTTTTAATGGAATTCAATGGATGCCACATTCTAACAGAGAATAGATGTGCTTCTTGCAATGAATAGAGTTCCAGTTGTTTGTACTGAAGCTATTTTCAGCGTCATTAAGTGTGAAAGAGTAATTGCTGCCAAAATTGGAGTCTTGTTAGGAGGAAATGAAGTAAAGGTCTCACTAGGCCATAATTAAGCTGAAAATATTTGTAGGAAATGCTAGCCATCATCAAGGACTGCTTGTTTAATGAAATTCATTGGATTCCATGTTCCAAGGGAGTATAGATGTGCTTATTGCCATGAATAGAGTTTCAATTGTTTGTACACAAGCTAATTTCAACATCATTAAGTGTGAATGAGTAATTACAACAAAAATTTGAGCCTCGTTAGGAAGAAATCAAGAGAATGTCTCATTAGGTCGAAATTAAGCTAAAAATACTTGTAAGATATACTAGTCATCATGAAGGACTCCTTGTTTTATGGAATTCAATGGATTCCTTATTCCAAGGGAGAATAGATGTAGTTCTTGCAATGAATAGAGTTCCAGTTATTTGTGCACAAGATATTTTCAACATGATTATTAAGAGTGAATGAGTAATTACAACACAAATTGGAGCCTTGTTAGGAGAAAATCAAGAGAATGTCTCATTAGGCCGTAATTTAACTGAAAATACTTGTAAGAAATGCTACTGATCATCAAGGACTCCTTATTTAATGGAATTCAATGGTTTCAATGTTGCAAGGGAGAATAGATGTACTTCTTGCAATGAATAGAGTTCCAGTTGTTTGTACACAAGCTATTTTCAACATCATTAAGTATGAATAAGTAATTAGCGCCAAAATTGGAGTCTTGTTAGGAAGAAATGAAGTGAAGGTCTCAGTAGGCCGTAATTAAGCTGAAAATACTTGTAAGAAATGCTAGTCATCATCAAGGACTCGTTGTTTAATGAAATTCAATGGATTTCATTAAACAAGGGAGAATAGATGGGCTTCTTGCAGTTAATAGAATTTCAGTTGTTTGTAGATAAGCTAATTTCAACATAATTAAGTGTGAATGAGTAATTACAACAAAAATTGGAGCCTTGTTAGGTAGAAATCAAGGAATGTCTCATTAGGCCATAATTAAGCTGAAAATACTTGTAAGAAATGCTAGTCATCATCAAGGACTCCTTGTTTAATGGAATTCAATGGATTCCATGTTTCAACAGAGAATACATGCACTTCCTGCAATAAATAGAGTCCCAGTTGTTTGTACACAAGCTATATTCAACATCATTAACTATGAATGAGTAATTTGTGCCAAAATTGGAGTCTTGTTAGGAGGAAATGAAGTGATGGTCTTGGTAGGCCATAATTAAGCTGAAAACACTTGTGAGAAATGCTAGTCATCGTCAAGGGCTCCTTGTTTAATGAAATTCAATAGATACCATGTTCCAAGGGAGAATAGATGTGCTTCTTGCAATGAATAGAGTTCCAGTTGTTTGTAGACAAGCTAATTTCAACATAATTAAGTGTGAATCAGTAATTACAACAAAAATTGGAGCCTTGCTTGGAGGAAATCAAGAGAATGTCTCATTAGACTGTAATTAAGCAAAAACTACTTGTAAGGAATGCTAGTCATCATCAAGGACTCCTTGTTTAATGAAATTCATTGGATTCCATGTTCCAAGGGAGTATACATGTGCTTCTTGCAAATAATAGAGTTCTAGTTGTTTGTACACAAGATATATTCAACATCATTAAGTGTGAATGAGTAGTTATTGCCAAAATTGGAGTCTTGTTAGGAGGAAATCAAGTGAAGGTCTCAGTAGGCTATAGTTAAGCTGAAAATACTTATAAGAAATGCTAGTCATCATCAAAGGACTGCTTGTTTAATGAAATTCATTGGATTCCATGCTCCAAGGGAGAATAGATGTGCTTCCGGCAATGAATAGTGTTCTAGTTGTTTGTGCACAAGCTAGTTTCACCATCATTAAGTGTGAATGAGTAATTGCTGCCAAAATTGGAGTCTTGTTAGGAGGAAATCAAGTGAAGATCTCAGTAGGCCATAATTAAGCTGAAAATATTTGTAGGAAATGCTAACCATCATCAAGGACTGCTTGTTTAATGAAATTCATCGGATTCCATGCTCCAAGGGAGTATAGATGTGCTTGTTTCCATGAATAAAGTTTCAGTTGTTTGTACACAAGCTAATTTCAACATCATTAAGTGTGAATGAGTAATTACAACAAAAATTTTAGTCTTGTTAGGATGAAAGCAAGAGAAAGTCTCATTAGGTCGTAATTAAGCTGAAAATACTTGTAAGAAATGCTAGTCATCATCAAGGACTCCTTGTTTAATGAAATTCAATAGATTCCATGTTCCAAGGGAGAATAGATGTACTTCTTGCAATGAATAGAGTTCTAGTTGTTTGTCCATAAGCTATTTTCGACATCATTAAGTGTGAATCAGTAATTGGCACCAAAATTGGAGTCTTGTTAGGAGGAAATCAAGTGAAGGTCTCAATAGGCCGTAATTAAGCTAAAAAGACTTATAAGAAATGTTAGTCATCATCAAGGACTGCTTATATAATGAAATTCATTGGATTCCATCCTCCAAGGGAGTATAGATGTGCTTGTTGCCATGAATGGAGTTTCTGATGTTTGTACACAAGCTAATTTCAACATCATTAAGTGTGACTATGTAATTACAACAAAAATTGGAGCCTCATTTGGAAGAAATCAAGAGAATGTCTCATTAGGCTATAATTAAGCTGAAATTACATGTAATAAATGCTAGTCATCATCAAGGACTCCTTGTTTAGTGAAATTAAATGGATTCCATGTTCCAAGGGAGAATATATGTGCTTCCTGCAATGAATAGTGTTCTAGTTGTTTTACACAAGCTATTTTTAACATTATTAAGTGTGAATTAGTAATTGCTGCCAAAATTGGAGTCTTGTTTGGAGAAAATCAAGCGAAGGTCTCAGTAGGTTGTAATTAAGCTGAAAATACTTGTAAGAAATGGTAGTGATCATAAAGGACTGCTTATTAATGAAATTCATTGGATTCCATGCTCCAAGGGAAAATAGATGTACTTGTTGCCATGAATATAGTTTCAGTTGTTTGTACACAAGCTAATTTCAACATCATTAAGTGTGAATGAGTAATTACAACAAAAATTTTAGCCTTGTTAGGATGAAAGCAAGAGAAAGTCTCATTCAGCCGTAATTAAGTAGAAAATACTTGTAAGAAATGCTAGTCATCATCAAGGACTCCTTGTTTAATGAAATTTAATGGATTTCATGTCTTAAGGGAGAATAAATGTACTTCTTGCAATGAATAGAGTTCCAGTTGTTTGTCCACAAGCTATTTTCAACATCATTAAGTATGAATGAGTAATTGGAGCCAAAATTGGAGTCTTGTTACGTGAAAATTAAGTGAAGGTCTCAGTATGTCGTAATTAAGCTGAAAATACTTGTAAGAAATGCTAGTCATCATCAACGACTCCTTGTTTAATGAAATTCAATGGATTCCTTGTTCCAACAGGGAATAGTTGTACTTCTTGCAATGAATAGACTTCTAGTTGTTCGTACAAAAACTATTTTCAACATCATTAAGTGTGAATGAGTAATTACAACAAAAATTGGAGTCGTGTTAGGAGGAAATGAAAAGAATGTCTCATTAGGCTGTAATTAAGCTCAAAATACTATTAAGAAATGCTAGTCATAATCAAGGACTTCTTGTTTAATGGAATTCAATGGATTCCATGTTTCAAGGCAGAATAGATGTGCTTCCTACAAGAAATAGTGTTTTAGTTGTTTGTACACAAGCTATTTTCAACATCATTAAGTGTGAATGAGTAATTGTTGCCAAACTTGGAGTCTTGTGAGGAGGAAATGAAGAGAAGGTCTTCGTAGGCCGTAATTAAGATGAAAATATTTGTAGCAAATGCTAGTCGTCATCAAGGACTGCTTGTTTAATGAAATTAATTGGATTTCATGCTCCAAGGGAGTATAGATGTGCTTGTTGCCATGAATAGAGTTTCAGTTGTTTGTACACAAGCTAATTTCAACATCATTAAGTGTGAATGAGTAATTACAACAAAAATTGGAGCCTTGTTTGGAGGAAATCAAGAGAATGTCTCATTAGGCCGTAATTAAGCTGCAAATACATGTAAAAAATGCTAGTCATCATCAAGGACTCCTTGTTTAATGAAATTATATGGATTCCATGTTCCAAGGGAGAATAGATGTGCTTCCTGCAATGAATAGTGTTCTAGTTGTTGGTACACAAGTTATTTTCAACATCATTAAGTGTGAATGAGTAATTGCTACCAAAATTGGAGTCTTATAAGGAGGAAATCAAGTGAAGGTCTCAGTAGGCCGTAATTTAACTGAAAATACTTGTAAGAAATGGTAATGATCATAAAGGACTGCTTGTTTAATGAAATTTATTGGATTCCATGCTCCAAGGTAGTATAGATGCACTTGTTGCCATGAATAGAGTTTCTGATGTTTGTACACAAACTAATTTCAACATCATTAAGTGTGAATGAGTAATTACAGAAAAATTGGAGCCTTCCTAGGAGGAAATCTAGACAATGTCTCGTTAGACAGTAATTAAGCTGAAAATACTTGAAAGAAATGCTACTTATCATCAAGGACTCCTTGTCTAATGAAATTCAGTGGAATTTATGTTCCGAGGGAGTATAGATGTGCTTCTTGCCATGAATAGAGTTCCAGTTGTTTGTACACAAGCTAATTTCAACATCATTAAGTGTGAATGAGTAATTACAACAAAAATTGGAGACTTGTTAGGAGGAAATCAAGAGAATGTCTCATTAGGCCGAAATTAAGCTGAAAATACTTGTAAGGAAAGCTAGTCATCATCAAGGATTCCTTGTTTAATGGAATTCAATGGATTCCATGTTTCAAGGGAGAATAGATGTGCTTCCTACAATGAATAGTGTTCTAGTTGTTTGTACACAAGTTATTTTCAACATCATTAAGTGTGAATGAATAATTGTTGCCAAAAGAGGATTCTTGTGAGGAGGAAATGAACAGAAGGTCTCCGTAGGCCGTAACTAAAATGAAAATACTTGTAAGAAATGCTAGTCGACATCATGGACAGCTTGTGTAATGAAATCCATCGGATTCCATGCTTCAAGGGAGTATAGATGTGCTTGTTGCCATGAATAGAGTTTCAGTTGTTTGTACGCAAGCTAATTTCAACATCATTAAGTGTGAATGAGTAATTACAGAAAAATTGGAGGCTTGTTAGGAGGAAATCAAGAGAATGTCTCATTAGGCCGTAATTAAGCTGAAAATACTTTGTAAGAAATACTAGTCATCATCAAGGACTCCTTGTTTAATGGAATTCATTGGATTCCATGTTCCAAGGGAGAATACATGTGCTTCTTGCAATGAATAGAGTTCCAGTTCTTTGTACACAAGCTATTTTGAACATCATGAAGTGTCAATGAGTAATTGCTGCCAAAATTGGAGTCTTGTTAGGAGGAAATCAAGTGAAGGTCTCACTAGGCCGTAACTAAGATGAAAATACTTGTAAGAAATGCTAGTCATCATCAAGGACTGCTTGTTTAATGAAATTCATTTGATTCCAAGCTCCAAGGGTGTATAGATGTGCTTGTTGCCATGAATAGAGTTTCAGTTGTTTCTACACAAGCTAATTTCAATATCATTAAGTGCGAATGAGTAATTACAACAGAAATTGGAGCTTTGTTATGAGGAAATGAAGTGAAGGTGTCTTTAGGCTGTAATTAAGCAAAAAATACTTGTAAGAAATGCTACTCATCATCAAGGACTCCTTGTTTAATGGAATTCAATGCATTTCATGTTCCCAGGGAGAATAGATGTGCTTCTTGCAATGAATAGTGTTCCAGTTGTTTGTACACAAGCTCTTTTCGACATCATTTAGTGTAAATGAGTAATTGCTGCCATAATTGGAGTCTTGTTAGGAGGAAATCAAGTAAAGGTCTTAGTAGGCCATAATTACACTGAAAATACTTTTAAGAAATGCTAGTCATCATCAAGAACTACTTCTTTAATGAAATTCATTGGATTCCATGCTCTAAGGGAGTATAGATGTGCTTGTTGCCATGAATAGAGTGTCTGATGTTTGCACACAAGTTAATTTCAATATCATTAAGTGTGAATGAGTAATTACAACAAAAATTGGAGGCTTGTTAGGAGGAAATCAAGAGAATGTCTCATTAGGCCATAATTAAGCTGAAAATACTTGTAAGAAATCCAAGTCATCATCAAGGACTCCTTGATTAATGGAATTCAATGGATTCCATGTTGCAAGGGAGAATAGATGTTCTTCTTGCAATGAATAGAGTTCAAGGTGTTTGTACACAAGCTATTTTCAACATCATTAAGTGTGAATGAGTAATTGGTGCCAAAATTGGAGTCTTGTTAGGAGGAAATGAAGTGAAGGTCTCAATAGGCCGTAATTTGGCTGAAAATACTTGTAAGAAATGCTAGTCATCATCAAGGACTGCTTGTTTAATGAAATTCATCGGATTCCATGCTCCAAGGGAGTATAGATGTGCTTGTTGCCATGAATAAAGTTTCAGTTGTTTGTGCACAAGCTAATTTTAACATCATTAAGTGTGAATGAGTAATTACAACAAAAATTGGAGCCTTGTTAGGAGGAAATGAAAACAATGTCTCATTAGGTTGTAATTAAGCTGAAAATACTTGTACGAAATACTAGTCATCATCAAGGACTCCTTGTTTAATGGAATTCAATGGATTCCATGCTCTAAGGGAAAATAGATGTGCTTCTTGCAATGAATAGAGTTCTGGTTGTTTGTAAACAAGCTATTTTCAACATCATTAAGTGTGAATGATTAATTACAACAAAAATTCGAGCCTAGTTAGGATGAAATCAAAAGAATGTCTCATTAAGTCGTAGTTAAGCTGAAAATACTTGTAAGAAATGCTAGTCATCATCAAGGACTCCTTATTTAATGCAATTCAATGGATTTCATGTTCCAAAGGAGAACAAATGTGCTTCTTGCAATGAATAAAGTTCTAGTTCTTTGTACACAAGCTATTTTCAACATCATTAAGTATCAATGAGTAATTGCTCCCATAATTGGAGTCTTGTTAGGAGGAAATCAAGTGAATGTCTCAGTAGGCCATCATTACGCTGAAAATACTTTTAAGAAATGCTAGTCATCATCAAGAACTGCTTGTTTAATGAAATTCATTGGATTCCATGCTCTAAGGGAGTATAGATGTGCTTGTTGCCATTAATAGAGTGTCTGATGTTTGTACATACGCTAATTTCAACATCATTAAGTGTGAATGAGTAATTACAACAAAAATTGGAGGCTTGTTAGGAGGAAATTAAGAGAATGTCTCATTAGGCCGTAATTAAGCTGAAAATACTTGTAAGAAATCCAAGTCATCCTCAAGGACTCCTTCTTTAATGAAATTCAATGGATTTCATGTTCCAAGGGAGAATAGATGTGCTTTGTGCAATGAATAGTGTTCTAGTTGTTGGTAGACAAGCTATTTTCAACATCATTAAGTGTGAATGAGTAATTGTTGCCAAAATTGGAGTCTTGTGAGGGGGAAATGAAGAGAAAGTCTCTGTAGGCCGTAATTAAGATGAAAATACTTGCAAGAAATGATAGTCATCATCAAGGATTGCTTGCTTAATGAAATTCATTGGATTCCATGTACCAAGGGAGTATAGATGTGCTTGTTCCCATGAATAGAGTTTCAATTATTGGTACACAAGCTAATTTTAACATCATTAAGTGTGACTAAGTATTTACCACAAAAATTGCAGCCTCGTTAGGAGGAAATGAAGAGAATGTCTCATTAGGCCGTAATTAAGCTGAAAATACTTGTAAGAAATGCTAGTCATCATCAAGGACTCCTTGTTTAATGGAATCCAATGGATTCCATGCTCCAAGGAGAATAAATGTGCTTCTTGCAATGAATAGAGTTCTGGTTGTTTGTAAACAAGCTATTTTCAACATCATTAAGTGTGAATGATTAATTACAACAAACATTGGAGCCTAGTTAGGAGGAAATCAAAAGAATGTCTCATTAGGTTGTAATTAAGCTGAAAATACTTGTAAAAAATGCTAGTCATCATCAAAAACTCCTTATTTAATGCAATTCGATGGATTCCATGTTCCAAGGGAGAATAGATGTGCTTCCTGCAATGAATAGTGTTCTAGTTGTTTGTACACAAGCTATTTTCAACATCATTAAGTGTGAATGAGTAATTGTTGCCAAAATTGGAGTCTTGTGAGGAGGAGTTTCCAATGGTTGGAAAGCAACAAATGAGGATAAGGATTAATTACCAAAGGTTTCCTATGCACATAATTTTAAAAGAAGTAGCTTGATTTTTACATACGTAAACTTCATCGGTATTTCAACCATGTAATGCAAAACAAAATCTATTCCTTGAAACTTAATTTTCCGTATAATGTTCTTTGATGGATGAAAGGAAGAGAAGTGCATGAATAGATAAAATGACTATTTTAGTACCTACTCCTAAAATCTATTTGCTCCAGATTCTATTTTCTACTTACCGTCTATTTCTTACAGACTCTATTTTCTTCTTTTCGTATGTTGGTCTATTTTCTACAATCTCCTCCAGGTTCTATTTTCTTCTTATAGTCTATTTACTATAGGCTCTATTTTCTTCCTACATTAAGTTGCTCTGTTTTCTACAAGCTTTGTTTCTTCTAACAGCATATTACTCTGTTTTCTACAAGCTCCTACAAGCTTTGTTTCTTCTAACAGCATATTGCTCTGTTTTCTACAAGCTCCTTCAAGTTCTATTTTCTTTTTACCATCTATTTGTTACGGGCTTTGTTTTCTTTCTACCTTAGGCTACTCAGTTTTCTATAGGCTCCTACAATCTTTGTTTCTTCTTGATGAGAACCGTAGACATTAAAGGTGGAAGGCTTCAAAGGATGCAAAAAGTCCATTGCACATTTCAGAAGGCCCAATAACACGAGCTAGGGTCAGAAAGATTAAAAAAGCACTAAATGGGCTGATTTAGGATGTTCAGGCCAACCCAGCTTCAAATGGTGCGAATTTAAACTTAAAAGAGAGTCCAGGCCTTATTAATATCATTAGAGTAATTAAAATATTAGGACTACTAATAGTAGTCACTCCAAATTAGGAGTTTATTTTCCATATAAGAATTTGTACCTAGATAGGAATTCCTCCTAAATAAGGAATTGTCCTAAATACGAATTTTGCCTCTTTAGGATTGCTATTTAAGCCTATAAATAGGCACCCCTTGTAAGTTTTAGAAATCAAACAATCAAGAATTCAAACAACTTGGAGTGAAATAAAAAGCAAGGGTTTTTCTCCCTCGGTTCTTTTAAGAACTAAAGAACTTATCAAGAGGTAATTCTTCTTGTGGCGTTCAAATCGACTTATCACTCCCAATTCCTTCCTTTTCTGGAGTGTGGCGTCCATATCCATCTTGAATACCCTAGGTTCGTGTTCCTTTGAATATTGGGTCTAGGGTTTGTGTTATTAAACTCTGATTTAGCTTTCCTGGTTGCTCTTTGATTCATTGTGTGCATTGGGTCCCTAAGGCACATCTTTTTGGGGTTTTCCGCATTAGTTGGTATCAGAGCCCGGCTCTAAATCAGTTGGCTCTAAATCAGAAAAAATAAAAAGATAATATGTCTTCAAAAGACAAAGGTGCTGCTCATGAGGGAGCTGTTGACATGTCCTTCATGATCAATGCTATGCAACAACAATTTGAGCACATGAATACCAGATTTGATGATATAAGAGATAGAATGGAGGAGCAAGCTAATACAATAGCAGAGTTGCAAAGGAGGCATGAAGAATATGAGGCTTCTAAAGCTAGGAGGCAATTGAGACGTGCCTATGACCACGAAGATGATGATTCTGTGCCATCATTAGAGGGTGAAAGTGATGGAGAGAAATATCCAGCTGATGGAGTAGCTCTCATCACAAGGCGAGCATTGAATGTGCAAGTGAAAGAACAAAATAAGGGGCAATGAGATAACATCTTTCAAACGAGATGTCTCATCAAGGATAAGGTATGTAGTATGATTATTGATGGTGGGAGTTCCACTGATGTTGCTAGCACAACTATGGTTGAGAAGTTGAATTTACCTACTATGAAGCATCCTAAACCATATAAGCTTCAATGGTTGAATGAGAATGATGAAGTTAAGGTAGATAAGAAAGTGCTCGTGTCATTTTCTATTGGAAGGTACTGTGATGAAGTTTTATGTGATGTTGTACCTATGCAAGCAGGCCATATTCTATTAGGAAGGCCATGGCAGTTTGACAAACGAGTTATGCACGATGGATTCAAGAATTGATATTCCTTTGTAATGAATGATAAACCTGTCACTCTTGTACCATTATCACCTCAACAAGCTTATGAGGATCAATTAAGGATAAAAACTGAGAGTGAACAGAAAAGAGAGATGGAAAAAAGAGAAAACAGAGGAGAAAACAGAGGAGAAAACGTGAGAACACAAGAGAAAGAGAAGAAAACAGAAAGTTCCTATGCAAAAGAAAGTGATGTACAAAGAGCAATTTTTGCCAAACAACCTAAGATCATACTTTTGTATAAAGTGGCTTATTTTAATACTAACAAGTTTGAGCCATCTTTGCCTAGTGTTGTTGTTGTTCTATTGCAGGAATTTGAAGGTGTATTCTATGACAATGACCCAAGTGGATTGCCACCTAAGAGAGCAATTAAGTATCAAATTGATTTCATCCTTGGTGCATCCATCCAAGATCGGCTAGCATATAAGAGTAATCCTGAGGAGACAAAAGAGCATAAAAGACAAGTTGAAGAACTTATTTTCAAAGGATATGTGAGGGAAAGCATGGGTCATTATGTAGTTCCTATCTTACTTGTACAAGGAAAGTTGAACAGAAGGCATGCCAAGTGGATCAAATTCATTCAGACCTTTCCCTACGTCATCAAGTATAAACAAGGTAATGATTCGAGGACGAATCTTTTTGAGGAAAGGGGGAATGATGAGAACCGTAGACATGAAGGGTGGAAGGCTTCAAAGGATGCAAAAAGTCCATTGCACATTTTAGAAGGCCCAATAACACGAGTTAGAACTTCAATTGATGCAAGAGGTCCATTGCACATTCTAGAAGGCCCAATAACACGAGCTAGAGTTTCAATGGATGCAAGAGGTCTATTGCACATTCCAGAAGGCCTAATAACACGAGCTAGGGCCAAAAAGATTAAAGAAGCACTAAATGGGCTGATTCAGGACGCTCAGGCCAACCCAGCTTCAAATAGTGCGAATTTAAACTTAGAAGAGAGTCCAGGCCTTATTAATATCATTAGAGTAATTAAAATATTAGGACTAATAATAGTAGTCACTCCAAATTAGGAGTTTATTTTCCATATAAGAATTTGTACCTAGATAGGAATTCCTCCTAAATAAGGAATTGTCATAAATACGAATTTTGCCTCTTTAGGATTGCTATTTAAGCCTATAAATAGGCACCCCTTGTAAGCTTTGGAAATCAGACAATCAAGAATTCAAACAACTTGGAGTGAAATAAAAAGCAAGGGTTTTTCTCCCTCGGTTCTTTTAAGAACTAAAGAACTTATCAAAAGGTAATTCTTCTTGTGGCGTTCAAATCGACTTATCACTCCCAATTCCTTCCTTTTCTGGAGTCTGGCGTCCATATCCATCTTGAATACCCTAGGTTCGTGTTCCTTCGAATATTGGGTCTAGAGTTTGTGTTATTAAACTCTGATTTAGCTTTCCTAGTTGCTCTTTGATTCATTGTGTGCGTTAGGTCCCTAAAGCACGTCTTTTTGGGGTTTTCCACATCACTTCTTACCATCTATTTGCTATAGACTCTGTTTTTTTCTTATTGTTTATTTGCTAGAGGATCTATTTTCTTTTACCTTCTATTTGCTAGAGGATTTGTTTTCTTCTTAGTGTTTACTTGCTAGAGGCTTTATTTTCTTTTACCTTCTATTTGCTAAAGGCTCTATTTTCTTTTACCTTCTATTTGCTAGAGGCTTTATTTTCTTCTTACCATAAGCTGCTCTGTTTGGACAAATGGATTGACAATCCTCCCAATCTTAGGCCATACACTCTGATGGTAGCTAGCAGCCACACTCTAAGTGCACGAGCAGATAAAATGTCTATTATAGTACTTACTCTAAAAATCTATTTGCTACAAGCTCTGCTTTCTTCTTATCATAGGCTACTTTATTTTGTATAGGTTCCTACCGACTCTATTTTCTTTTTACCATTTATTTGCTACAGCCTCTATTTTCTTCTTACCATAAGCTACTCTATTTTATCAAGACTCTTTTAAAATCTATTTGTTACAGGGTCTGTTTTTTCCTTACCGTCTATTTGCTACAGGTTCTGTTTTCTTTTTATCAGAAAAAAACCTGCAGCAATTCTCCATGTTTTTGCCTTTTTTGAAATTCCTTGTTACCACTTCCATACTAGAAGTAAAGGCCAACTCCTTTTGGCTTGCCTTCTAAAATCGATGTCTTCGTGTTTTTGTGTTACCACTTCCCTACTAGTCGGCTCTTTTTGGCTTCTCTTCTAAAATTGATGCCTCCATATTTTATTTTTCACATGTTAAATGTAATTTTTCAATTTAATACATAACTAGTATATGTGAGTCAAATAATTTATAAAGTTCATATTGAGTAGTAAAACTTATAAAGTTCATATATTAGGATTTATGAAGTCAAGTAGAAGTCGATTAAAGTTAGTGGACAAACTATGAAAGTTACCTAGAGATTGTCTCTATTTCTATATACCTGTTAGGCTAGACCAAGATTGAATCTTTTAGATAAATTTGCCTTTTAGCATTTTAGTGTGCTATTTATATTAGTTGAAATTTTATGCACAGTGTATTATTTAGTTTTGTGGCATTTCTTTTTGTATTGCCTCAATTCTTGATGTTCTTTGCATGTAGAGGCAATATCTTGCATAAGCCAAGTAGTAGATATGGTTTGTGACATTGAAAGGATTAATAGGGCTGTTACATATTACAAGGTATATACTTGCTAACATTATTGACACATGAGGAAGTAACCTTTTCAATTGAGATGTTATTTAATAAGGATACTCAAAATCACAATCTGCCCTGCATTCCCTTTTATAACCTACTGATGTTATGTTATGTTAGAGATATTATTTTGATTTGCATGATTATATAATTATTTTAAATTATTTTCTTTGTTAACTAGTATAAAATCTTCCGTTTTAATTAATTTTTATATATTATTTCCCATTATTATATAAAAATACAATTATTATAAATTTTTTTTTTATAAAACCTTTCTTATTACATTTTTTTTAATTCTTTTTCTTTAATATTATCTAATTTAGACTTGAAGTTCCCAACTTCACCTTAGGTTCTACTAGTTTGTGGTACTGAGAGGGGGGTGAATCAGTATCACCACAATTCGCAATTCGCAGGTAAGTGAATAACTTTAATCTCTTCTTAAAAGCGAACTCTTTTTCAAATTCGACTAAGGTAGATCTATTGCTACCTACTAATCACAATAGTCCCCAAAGTCACCTTTCAGACACTTTGCCTAATAGACAATTTGGATGTTCTTGTTTAGGTTTTCGTTAGGTTATGGGTTGGCTAATACTTTACCTGCGTTCACAACTCAATTCAAAACACAGAACGTAAAGCAAATTAAGGACACACAAGATTTACATGGTTCCGTCAATGTGACGTACATCCACGGTGGTAGGGGCTCTCCCTTACCCAGACTATCCATTATACTTGAGAATTCCAGTTATAATGGATGTCTTAATCTTCTGCTCCTTTTACTATTGCAATTACTAAGCAAGTACAATACAAAGAGTGTCACTTACTGTGTCTACCCTTCTTCTAGCTTGTCTTGCCTCTGTTGAATTGAAAGGTTGCTCCACTGCCCCTTAAAAGTTCACCACAACGCTCTCTAACCTCTCTTGAAGAAATCTGGAAATACGTTGAGTTCTTTCCGATGCTTCGCCGAATTCCTTCTCTAAGTTGTCTCACACAGCTCCTACTTTCACCGTCTCACAGTCTCACTTGTCTCCTATTTCACGGTCTTACTGTTTCACAGCCTGTCCTCACGCTTCTGTTCTATCATGTCGTTGCACGTTCTGGTCTCACGCCATCTCTTAGCGTACACCCATGCTTCTGGTCTGCCGTTTCACATCTCTTGGCCTGCCTCATGCTACTGGTTTTTTTGGTTCATGTCTTTCGGCCTGCCTCATGCTTCTAGTCAGCTGTCTTCTCTACCGGGTGGTCTCATGGATACCAGGTCTACTGTCTTCTCTTCCGGGTG
>JAHLGP010016064.1:0-23654 GCA_020141445.1 Bruguiera sexangula | reverse complement strand
AAAAAAAAAAAAAAACAAGTATTGGACTCAATTGTATAAATTACACTTTAGGGGAAGAAAATTATAAGCAGCAATTTGAAGTTTCAATGTTAGGTGGAGTATGTTGCGCTTGAGGGAGGAGGGCAAACTTCTAATTAAAGTCCCTTGCATTTGCTTTTTCTTATGTTGTATATTTGTAGATTAAAATTATATAAATCATTTCAAATAGCATTGTTGCAAAAAAGATAATTGAAAAAATTTCAAAATTTAAATTCAACTGATTATTAATAGTGCATTTATCTCGATAGGAATTTGGAATTCTAAAAATTGAAAAAGTGCAAGGTTTTGATTTTTAAATTTATTGTTAATGCCATTACATTCGAATGGCCAAAAAACATAATATTTGAAAATGCTAAATACACAAAAATACGAGTATTGGACTCAATTGTATAAATTACACTATAGTGGATGAAAATTATAAATAGCAATCCTACGTTTCAATGTTAGGTTGAGTGTATTGCGCTTGAGGGGGGGAAAACTTCTAATTAGAGTCCCTTGCATTTGCTTTTTCTTATGTTGTATATTTGTAAACTAAAATTATCTAAATCATTTCAAAGAGCTTTGTTGCAAGGGAGATAATTAAAAAAATTTCAAAATTTAAATTCAACTGATTATTAATAGTGCATTTATCCCGATAGGAATTTGGAATTCTAAAAATTGAAAAAGTGCAATGTTTTGATTTTTACATTTATTGCTAATGTCATTACATTTGAATGGTCAGAAAACATAATATTTGAAAATGTTAAATAAATGAAAATACAAGTCTTCGACTCAATTGTATAAATTACACTTTAGTGGAAGAAAATTATAAATAACAATCTCAAGTTTCAACGTTAAGTCAAGCCTCATGCGCTTGAAGCGGGTGGCCAAACTTTTTATTAGAGACACTAGCATTTTCTTTTTCTTATGTTGTATATTTTTAGACTAAAATTATATAAATCATTTCAAATAGCATTGTCGCAAAGGAGATAATTAAAAAAATTTCAAAATTTAAATACAACTGATTATTAAATTGAAAATGTGCAATGTTTCAATTTTGAAATTTATTGCTAATGCCATTGCATCTGAATGGTGACAAAAAATAATATTTGAAACTGTTAAATAAACAAATATACAAGTATTGAACTCAATTATATACAATACACTTTAGTGGAAGACTAATATAAATAGCAATTGCAAACTTCAATATTAGGTTGTGCATATTGCGCTAGAGGGGGGTGGGCAAAATTCATATTAGAGTCCATTGCATTTCCTTTTTCTTATGTTGTATGTTCTTAGACTAAAACTATATAAATCATTTCAAATAGCATTGGGGCAATGGAGATAATTTAACAAATTTCAAAATTTAAATTCAACTGATTACTAACAGTGCATTTATCCTTATAGTAATTTAGAATTCTAAAAATTGAAAAAGTGCAATGTTTTGATTTTTAAATTTATTGCTAATGCCATTACATTTGAATGGTGAGAAAAGTATAATATTTGAAATTGTTAAATACACAAAAAAGAAAAACAAGTATTGGACTCAATTGTATAAATTACACTTTAGGGGAAGAAAATTATAACCAGCAATTTGAAGTTTCAATGTTAGGTGGAGTATGTTGCGCTTGAGGGAGGAGGGCAAACTTCTGATTAGAGTCCCTTGCATTTGCTTTTTCTTATGTTGTATATTTGTAGATTAAAATTATATAAATCATTTCAAATAGCATTGTTGCAAAGGAGATAATTGAAAAAATTTCAAAATTTAAATTCAACTGATTATTAATAGTGCATTTATCTCGATAGGAATTTGGAATTCTAAAAATTGAAAAAGTGCAAGGTTTTGATTTTTAAATTTATTGCTAATGCCACTGCATTTGAATGGTCAGAAAACATAATATTTGAAAATGTTAAATAAACAAAAATACAAGTCTTCAACTCAATTGTATAAATTGCACCTTAGCGGAAGAAAATTATAAATAGTAATCCCAAGTTTCAATGGTAGGTCGAGCATATTACACTTGAGGGGGGTGGGCAAACTTCTTATTAGAGACCCTAACATTTGCTTTTTCTTATATTGTATATTTTTAGACTAAAATTATATAAATTATTTCAAATAGCATTGTGGCAATAGAGATAATTAAAAAAATTTCAAAATTTAAAATTAACTAATTATTAACAGTGCATTTATCCCCATAGGAATTTAGAATTCTAAAAATTGAAAAAGTGCAATGTTTTCATTTTTAAATTTATTGCTAATGCCATTACATCTGAATGGGGAGAAAACTTAATATTTGAAAATGTTAAATAAACAAAAATACAAGTATTGGACTCAATTATATACAATACACTTTAGTGGAAGAATAATATAAATAGCAATCACAAACTTCGATATTAGGTTGAGCGTATTGTGCTTGAGGGGGGGAACTTCATATTAGAGTCCATTGCATTTCCTTTTTCTTATGTTGTAAGTTCTTAGAATAAAAATATATAAATCATTTCAAATAGCATTGTGACAAAGGAGATAATTAAAAAAATGTCAAAATTTAACTTCAACTGATTACTAATAGCGCAATCATCCTTATAGGAATTTACAATTCTAAAAATTGAAAAAGTGCAATATTTTGATTTTTAAATTTATTGCTAATGCCATTACATTTGAATGGTGAGAGAAACATAATATTTGAAAATGCTAAATACACAAAAATACATGTATTGGACTCAATTGTATAAATTACACTTTAGGGGAAGAAAATTCTAAATAGCAATCTCAAGTTTCAATGTTAGGTCGAGTGTATTGCGCATGAGGGGGGTGGGCAAACTTTTGATTAGACTCCCTTGCATTTGCTTTTTCTTATGTTGTATATTTGTAAACTAAAATTATCTAAATCATTCCAAATAGCATTGTTGCAAAGGATATAATTAAAAAAATTTCAATATTTAAAATTAACTAATTATTAATAGTGCATTTATCCCCATAGGAATTTAGAATTCTAAAAATTGAAAATGTGCAATGTTTTGATTTTTAAATTTGTTGTTAATGTCATTACATTTGAATGGTCAGAAAAGATAAGATTTGAAAATGTTAAATAAACAAAAATACAAGTCTTTGTCTCAATTGTATAAATTACACTTTAGTGGAAGAAAATTATAAATAGCAATCCCAAATTTCAACGTTAGGTCGAGCATATTGCACTTGAAGGGGGTGGGCAAACTTCTTATTAGAGACTCTAGCATTTTCTTCTTCTTATGTTGTATATTTTTAGACTAAAATTATCTAAATCATTCCAAATAGCATTGTTGCAAAGGATATAATTAAAAAAATTTCAATATTTAAAATTAACTAATTATTAACAGTGCATTTATCCCTATAGGAATTTAGAATTCTAAAAATTGAAAAAGTGCAATGTTTTGATTTTTAAATTTATTGCTAATGCCATTACATCCGAATGGTCAGAAAAGATAAGATTTGAAAATGTTAAATAAACAAAAATACAAGTCTTCGTCGTAATTGTATAAATTACACTTTAAGGGAAGAAAATTAGAAATAGCAATCCCAAGTTTCAACGTTAGGTCGAGCGTATTATGCTTGAGTGGGGTGGGCAAACTTCTTATTAGAGACCCTAACATTTGCTTTTTCTTATGTTGTATATTTTTAGACTAAAATTATATAAATCATTTCAAATAGCATTATGGCAAAGGAGATAATTAAAAAAATTTCAAAATTTAAATTCAAGTGATTATTAATAGTGCATTTATCCCTACAGGAATTTAGAATTCTAAAAATTGAAAACGTGCAATGTTCTAATTTTGAAATTTATTGCTAATGCCATTACATCTGAATGGTGACAAAAAAAATATTAGAAAATGTTAAATACACAAAAATACAAGTATTGGAATCAATTGTATAAATTACACTTTTGGGGAAGAAAATTAAAAACAGCAATCTGAAGTTTCAATGTTAGGATGAGCGTATTGTGCTTAAGGGGGGTGGGCAAACTTTTGATTAGAGTTCCTTGCATTTTCTTTTTCTTATGTTGCATATTTGTAGACTAAAATTATCTAAATCATTTCAAATAACATTGTTGCAAAGGAGATTTCAAAATTTAAATTCAATTGATTATTAACAGTGCATTTATCCCAATAGGAATTTGGAATTCTAAAAATTGAAAAACTGAAATGTTTTGATTTTTAAATTTATTGCTAATGTCATTATATTTGAATGGTTAGAAAACATAATATTTGAAAATGTTAAATAAAGAAAAATACAAGTATATGGCTCAATTGTATAAATTACACTTTAGTGGAAGAAAATTATAAACAGCAATTCCAAGTTTCAATGTTAGGTCGAGCATATTACGTTTGAGGGGGATGGGCAAACTTCTTAATAGAGTCCCTTGCATTTGCTTTTTCTTATGTTGCATATTTGTAGGCTAAAATTATCTAAATCATTTCAAATAGCATTGTTGCAAAAGAGATCATTAAAAAAATTTCAAAATTTCAATCCATCTTATTATTAACAATCCATTTATCTCGATAGAAATTTGGAATTCGAAAAATTAAAAAAGTGCAATGTTTTGATTTTTAAATTTATTGCTAATGCCATTACATTTGAATGGTCAGAAAACATAATATTTGAAAATGTTAAATAAAGAAAAATACAAGTATTGGACTCAATTGTATAAATTACACTTTAGTGGAAGAAAATTATAAATAGTAATTCAAAGTTTCAATGTTAGGTGAAGCATATTACGCTTGAGGGGGATGAGCAAACTTCTTATTAGAGTCCCTTGCATTTGTTTTTTCCTATATTGCATATTCGTAGGCTAAAATTATCTAAATTATTTCAAATAGCATTGTTGCAAAGGAGGTAATTAAAAAAATTTTAAAATTTAAATTCAACTGAAAATTAACAGTACATTTATCCCGATAGGAATTTGGAATTCTAAAAATTGAAAAAGTGCAATGTTTTGATATTTAAATTTATTGCTAATGCCATTACATTTGAATGGTGAGAAAAACGTAATATTTGAAAATGTTAAATACATAAAAATAAAAGTATTGGGCTCAATTGTATAAATTACACTTTTAGGGAAGAAAATTATAAATAGCAATCTGGAGTTTTAATGTTAGGTCGAGCGTATTGCGCTTGAGGCGAGTGGGCAAACTTCTTATTAGAGTCCCTTGCATTTGCTTTTTCTTATGTTGTATATTTGTAGACTAAAATTATCTAAATCATTTCAAATAGCTTTGTTGCAAAGGAGATAATTAAAAAAATTTTAAAATTTAAATTCAACTGATTATTAACTGGACATTTATCCCAATATGAATTTGGAATTCTAAAAATTGAAAAAGTGCAATGTTTTGATTTTTAAATTTGTTACTAATGCCATTACATTTGAATGGTCAGAAAACATAATATTTGAAAATGTTAAATAAACAAAATTACAAGTATTGGACTCAATTGTATAAATTACACTTTAATGGAAGACAATTATAAATAGGAATCCCAAGTTTTAACGTTAGGTTGAGCATATTGCGCTTAAGGGGGGAGGGCAAACTTCTTATTAGATACACTAGCATGTTCTTTTTCTTATGTTGTATATTTTTGGACTAAAATTATATAAATCATTTCAAATAGCATTGTGGCAAAGGAGATAACTAAAAAAATTTGAAAATTTAAATTCAACTGATTATTAACAATGCATTTATCCCTACAAGAGTTTAGAACTCTAAAAATTGAATACGTGCAATGTTTTGATTTTGAAATTTATTGCTAATGTCATTACATCTGAATGGTGAGAAAAAAAAAATATTTCAAAAGGTTAAATAAACAAATATACAAGTGTTGGTCTCAATTATTTACAATACACTTAAGTGGAAGAAAAATATAAATATCAATCACGAACTTCAATATTAGGTCGAGCATATTGCGCTTGAAGGGGGTGGGCAAACTTCTTATTAGAGACCCTAGCATTTGCTTTTTCCTATATTGTATATTTGTAGACTAAAATTATCTAAATCATTCCAAATAGCATTGTTGCAAAGGATATAATTAAAAAAATTTCAATATTAAAAATTAACTAATTATTAACGGTGCATTTATCCCCATAGGAATTTAGAATTCTAAAAATTGAAAAAGTGCAATGTTTTGATTTTTAAATTTATTGCTAAAGCCATCACATTTGAATAATATTTGAAAATGTTAAATAAACAAAAATACAAGTATTGGACTCAATTGTATAAATTACACTTTAATGGAAGACAATTATAAATAGGAATCCCAAGTTTTAACGTTAGGTTGAGCATATTGCGCTTAAGGGAGGAGGGCAAACTTCTTATTAGATACACTAGCATTTTCTTTTTCTTATGTTGTATATTTTTGGACTAAAATTATATAAATCATTTCAAATAGCATTGTGGCAAAGGAGATAACTAAAAAAATTTGAAAATTTAAATTCAACTGATTATTAACAATGCATTTATCCCTACAAGAATTTAGAACTCTAAAAATTGAATACCTGCAATGTTTTGATTTTGAAATTTATTGCTAATGCCATTACATCTGAATGGTGAGAAAAAAAAAATATTTCAAAAGGTTAAATAAATAAATATACAAGTGTTGGTCTCAATTATTTACAATACACTTAAGTGGAAGAAAAATATAAATATCAATCATAAACTTCAATATTAGGTCGAGCATATTGCGCCTGAAGGGGGTGGGCAAACTTCTTATTAGAGACCCTAGCATTTGCTTTTTCCTATATTGTATATTTGTAGACTAAAATTATCTAAATCATTCCAAATAGCATTCCAAATAGCATTGTTGCAAAGGATATAATTAAAAAAATTTCAATATTAAAAATTAACTAATTATTAACGGTGCATTTATCCCCATAGGAATTTAGAATTCTAAAAATTGAAAAAGTGCAATGTTTTGATTTTTAAATTTATTGCTAAAGCCATCACATTTGAATAATATTTGAAAATGTTAAATAAACAAAAATACAAGTCTTCAACTCAATTGTATAAATTACACTTTAGTGGAAGAAAATTATAAATAGCAATCCCAAGTTTCAACGTTAGGTCGAGCATATTGCACTTGAGGGGGGTGGCCAAACTTCTTATTAGAGACTCTAGCATTTTCTTCTTCTTATGTTGCATATTTTTAGACTAAAATTATATAAATCATTTCAAATAGCATTGTGGCAAAGGAGATAATTAAAAAAATTTCAAAATTTAAATTCAACTGATTATTAACAATGCATTTATCCTTATAGGAATTTAGAATGCTAAAAATTGAAAACATGCAATGTTTTGATTTTGAAATTTATTACTAATGCCATTACAGCTAAATGGTGACAAAAAATAATATTTGAAAATGTTAAATAAACAAATATACAAGTATTGGACTCAATTATATATATACAATACACTTTAGTAGAAGAATAATATAAATAACAATCGCAAACTTCAATATTAGGTTAAGCATATTGCGCTTGTGAGGGGTGGGCAAACTTCTTATTAGAGTCCCTCACATTTGCTTTTTCTTATGTTGTATATTTTTCGACTAAAATTATATAAATCATTTCAAATAGCATTGTGGCAAAGGAGATAATTAAAAAAATTTCGAATTTTAAATTTAACTAAGTATTAACAGTGCATTTGTGCCCATAGGAATTTAGAAGTCTAAAAATTGAAGAAGTGCAATATTTTGATTTTTAAATTTATTGCTAATACCATTACATTTGAATGGAGAAAAAAACATAATATTTGAAAATGTGAAATACACAAAAATACAAGTATTGGACTTAATTGTATAAATTACACTGTAGGGAAGACAATTATAAACAACAATCTCAAGTTTCAATGTTAGGTCGAGTATATTGTGCTTGAGGGGGGTGGCCAAACTTATGATTAGAGTCCCTTGCATTTGCTTTTTCTTATGTTGTATATTTGTAGACTAAAATTTTATAAATCATTACAAATAACATTGTAGCAAAGGAGATAATTAAAAAAATTTCAAAATTTAAATTCAACTAATTATTAATAGTGCATTCATCCCTACAAGTATTGGACTCAATTATATACAGTACACTTTAGTGGAAGAATAATATAAATAGCAATCGCAAATTTTAATATTAGGTTGAGCTTATTGTAGTTGAGGGGGCTGGGGGAGCTTCATATTAGTGTCCATTGCATTTCCTTTTTCTTATGTTGTATGTTCTTAGACTAAGACAATTTAAATCATTTCAAACAGCATTGAGGCAATGGAGATAACTAAAAAATTTTCAAAATTGAAATTCAACTGATCACTAACAGTGCATTTATCCCTATAGGAATTTAGAATTCAAAAAATTGAAAAAGTGCAATGTTTTGATATTTAAATTTATTGCTAATGCCATTACATTTGAATGGTGAGAAAAACATAATATTTGAAAATGTTAAATACACAAAAAAACAAGTATTGGACTAAATTGTATAAATTACACTTTAGCGGAAGAAAATTATAAATAGCAATCCCAAGTTTTAACGTTAGGTCGAGCATATTGTGCTTGAGGGGGGTAGGGAAACTTCTTATTAGAGTCCCTTGCATTTGCTTTTTCTTATAGTGTATATTTTTGGACAAAAATTATATAAATCATTTCAAATAACATTATGGCAAAAGAGATAATGAAAAAAATTTTAAAATTTAAATTCAACAGATTATTAAAAGTGCATTTATCCTTACAGGAATTTATAATTCTAAAAATTGAAAACGTGCAATGTTTTGATTTTGAAATTTATTGCTAATGACATTACATCTAAATGGTGAAAAAAAATAATATTTGAAAATGTTAAATAAACAAATATACAAGTATTGGACTCAATTATATACAGTACACTTTAGTGGAAGAATAATATAAATAGCAATTGCAAACTTCAATATTAGGTTGAGCTTATTGCACTTGAGGGGGGTGGGGAAGCTTCATATTGGTGTCCATTGCATTTCCTTTTTCTTATGTTGTATGTTCTTAGACTAAGACAATATAAATCATTTCAAATAACATTGAGGCAATGGAGATAACTAAACAAATTTCAAAATTTAAATTCAATTGATTACTAACAGTGCATTTATCCCTATAGGAATTTAGAATTCTAAAAATTGTAAAAGTGCAATGTTTTTATTTTTAAATTTATTACTAATGTCATTACATTTGAATGGTGAGGAAAACATAATATTTGAAAATGTTAAATACACAAAAAAACAAGTATTGGACTCAATTGTATAAATTACACTTTAGTGGAAGAAAATTATAAATAGCAATCCCAAGTTTCAAAGTTAGGTCGAGCATATTGCGGTTGAGGGGGGTGGGCAAACTTCTTATTCGAGTCCCTTGCATTTTCTTTTTCTTATGTTGTATATTTTTAGACTAAAATTACATAAATCATTAGAAATAGCATTGTGGCAAGGGAGATAATTAAAAAAATTTCAAAATTTAAATTCAACTGATTATTAATAGAGCAATTATCCTTATAGGAATTTAGAATTCTAAAAATTGAAAAAGTGAAATGTTTTTATTTTTAAATTTATTGCTAATGCCATTACATTTGAATGATGAGAAAAATATAATATTTGAAAATGTTAAATACACAAACAAACAAGTATTGGATTCAAATGTATAAATTACACTTGAGCGGAAGAAAATTATAAATAGCAATCTCACGTTTCAAAGTTAGGTCGAGCATATTGTGCTTGAGGGGGGTGGGCAAAGTTCTTATTAGAGACCCTAGCATTTCCTTTTTCTTATGTTGTATATTTTTACACTAAAATTATATAAATGATTTCAAATAACATTGTGGCAAAGGAGATAATTAAAAAAATTTGAAAATTTAAATTCAACTGCTTATTAATAGTGCAATTATGCTTATAAGAATTTAGAATTCTAAAAATTGAAAAGTGCAATGTTTTTATTTTTAAATTTATTGCTAATGTCATTACATTTGAAAGGTGAGAAAAACATATTATTTGAAAATGTTAAACAAACAAATATACAAGTATTGGACTCAATTATATACAATACACTTTAGTGGAAGAATAATATAAATAGCAATCGCAAACTTCAATATTAGGTTGAGCATATTGCGCTTGAGGGGGAAACTTCATATTAGAGTCCATTGCATTTCCTTTTTCTTATGTTGTATGTTCTTAGACTAAGACTATATAAATCATTTCAAATAGCATTGAGGCAATGGAGATAACTAAAAAAATTTCAAAATTTAAATTCAACTGATTACTAACAGTGCATTTATCCCCATAGGAATTTATAATTCTAAAAGTTGAAAAAGTGTAATGTTTTGATTTTTAAATTTATTGCTAGTGCCATTACATTTGAATGGTGAAAAAAACATAATATTTGAAAATGTTAGATACACAAAAAAAACAAGTATTGGACTCAATTGTATAAATTACACTTTAGTGGAAGAAAATTATAAATACCAAACCCAAGTTTCAAAGTTAGGTCGAGCATATTGCGGTTGAGGGGGAAGGGCAAACTTCTTATTAGAGTCCCTTGCATTTGCTTTTTCTTATGTTGTATATTTTTAGACTAAAATTACACAAATCATTTGAAATAGCATTGTGGCAAAGGAGATAATTAAAAAAATTTCAAAATTTAAATTCAACTGATTATTAATAGAGGAATTATCATTATAGGAATTTAGAATTCTAAAAATTGAAAAAGTGAAATGTTTTTATTTTTAAATTTATTGCTAATGCCATTACATTTGAATGGTGAGAAAAACATAATATTTGAAAATGTTAAATACACAAAAAAAAAACAAGTATTGGACTTAATTGTATAAATTACACTTTAGCGGAAGAAAATTATAAATAGCAATTCCAAGTTTCAAACTTAGGTCGAGCATATTGCGCTTAAGGGGGGTGGGCAAACTTCTTATTAGAGACCCTAGCATTTGTTTTTTCTTTTGTTGTATATTTTTAGACTAAAATTATATAAATCATTTTAAATAGCATTGTGGTAAAGGAGATAATTTAAAAAATTTTCAAAATTTAAATTCAACTGATTATTAATAGTGCATTTATCCCTATAGGAATTTAGAATTCTAAAAATTGAAAATATGCAATGTTTTGATTTTGAAATTTATGGCTAATGCCATTACATTTGAATGGTGACAAAAAAAATAATATTTGAAAATTTTAAACAAACAAATATACAAGTATTGGACTCAATTATATACAATACACTTTAGTGGAAGAATAATATAAGTAGCAATCGTAAACTTCAATATTACGTTAAACATATTGCGCTTGAGGGGGGGGAACTTCATATTAGAGTCCATTGCATTTCGTTTTTCTTATGTTGTATGTTCTTAGACTAAGACTATATAAATCATTTCAAATAGCATTGAGGCAATGGAGATAAGTAAACAAATTTCAAAATTTAAATTCAACTGATTACTAATAGTGCATTTATCCCTATAGGAATTTAGAATTCTAAAAGTTGAAAAAGTGTAATGTTTTGATTTTTAAATTTATTGCTAGTGCCATTACATTTGAATGGTGAAAAAAACATAATATTTGAAAATGTTAGATACACAAAAAAACAAGTATTGGACTCAATTGTATAAATTACACTTTAGTGGAAGAAAATTATAAATAGCAATCCCAAGTTTCAAAGTTCACTCGAGCATATTGCACTTGAGGAGGGTGGGGAAACTTCTTATTAGAGTCCATTGCACTTCCTTTTTCTTATATTGTATGTTTTTAGACTAAAACTATATAAATCATTTCAAATAGCATTGAGGCAAAGGAGATTACTAAAAAAACTTTCAAAATTTAAATTCAACTGATTATTAACAATATATTTATCCCTATAGGAATTTAGAATTGTAAAAATTGAAAAAGTGGAATGTTTTCATTTTTAAATTTATTGTTAATGCCATTACATTTGAATGGCAAGAAAAACATCATATTTGAAAATGCTAAATACACAAAAATACAAGTATTGCACTCAATTGTATAAATTACACTTTAGTGGAAGAAAATTGTAAAAAGCATTCACAGGTTTCAATGTTAGGTTAAGCATATTCGCTTGAGGGGGGTGGGCAAACTAGTTATTAAAGTCCCGTCCATTGGTTTTTTCTTATGTTGTATATTTGTAGACTAAAATTATATAAATCATTTTAAATAGCTTTATGGCAAACGAGATAATTAAAAAATATATTGCGCTTGAGGGGGTGGGGAAACTTCTTATTAGAGTCCATTGCATTTCCTTTTTCTTTTGTTGTATGTTTTTAGGCTAAAACTATATAAATATTTTCAAATAGCATTGAGGCAAAGGAGATTACTAAAAAACTTTCAAAATTTAAATTTAACTGATTATTAACAATGCATTTATCCATATAGGAATTTAGAATTCTAAAAATTGAAAAGTGGAATGTTTTCATTTTTAAATTTATTGCTAATGTCATTACATTTGAATGGTGAGAAAAACATAATATTTGAAAATGTTAAATACACAAAAATACAAGTATTAGACTCAATTATATACAATACACTTTGGTGGAAAAATAATATAAATAGCAGTCCCAAACTTCAATATTAGGTTGAGCATATTGCACTTGAAGGGGGTGGGAAAACTTTTTATTAGAGTCCCTTGCTCTTACTTTTTCTTATGTTGTATATTTTTAGACTAAAATGATATAAATCATTTCAAATAACATTGCAGCAAAGATGATAATTAAAAATATTTTAAAATTTAAATTCAACTGATCATTAACAGTGCATTTATCCCTATAGGATATTAGAATTCTAAACTTGAAAAAGTCCAATGTTTTGATTTTTAAATTTATTGCTAATGCCATTACATTTGAATTGTGAGAAACATAATATTTGAAAATGTTATATAAACAAAAATACAAGTGTTGGACTTAATTGTATAAATTACACTTTAGTGGAAGAAAATTATAAATAGCAATCCCATGTTTCAATGTTAGGTCGAGCATATTGCATTCATATTGCGCTTGATAGGGGTGGGAAAACTTTTTATTAAAGTCTCTTGCATTTGCTTTTTCTTGTGTTGTATATTTTTGGACTAAAATTATATAAATCATTTTAAATAGCATTGTGTCAAAGGAGATAATTAAAAAAATTTCAAACTTTAAATTCGACTGATTATTAACAGTGCATTTATCCCTATAGGAATTTAGAATTCTAAAAATTGAAAAAGTGCAATGTTTTCATTTTTAAATTTATTGCTAATGTCATTACATCTGAAGAGTGAGAAAAACATAATATTTGAAAATGTTAAATACACAAAAATACAAGTATTGGACTTAATTGTATAAATTACACTTTAGTGGAAAAAAATGATAAACAACAATCCCAATTTTCAATATTAGGTTGAGTGTATTGTGCTCGAGGGGGGTGGGCAAACTTCTGATTAGAGTCTTGTGCATTTGCTTTTTCATGTGTTGTATATTTTTAGACTAAAATTATATAAATCATTTCAAATAACATTGTGGGAAAGGAGATAATTAAAAATTTTTTAAATTTCAATTCAACTGATTATTAACAATGCATTTATCCCTACAAGAATTTAGAATTCTAAAATTGAAAAAGTGCAATGTTATGATTTTTAAATTTATTGCTAATGTCATTACATTGGAATGGTGAGAAAAACATAATATTTGAAAATGTTAAATACAAAAAAATATAAGTATTGGACTCAATTGTTTAAATTACACTTTAGTAAAAGAAAATTATAAATAGCAATCCCAAATTTCAATGTTACGTTGAGCATATTGCGCTTGAGAGGGCTGGGCAAACATCTTATTAGAGTCCCTCGCTTTTGCATTTTGTTATGTTGTATATTTTTAGAATAAAATTATATAAATCATTTCAAATAGCATTGTTTGCAAAGGAAATAATTAAAAAAATTTCAAGATTTAAATTCAACTGATTATTAACAGTGTATTTATCCTTATAAGAATTTAGAATTCTAAACATTGAAAAAGTGCAATATTTTGATTTTTAAATTTATTGCTAATGCCATTACATTTGAATAGTGACAAAACATAATATTTCAAAATATTAGATAAACAAAAATACTAGTATTAGACTCAATTATATACAATACACTTTAGTGGAAGACTAATATAAATAGCAGTCGCAAACTTCAATATTAGGTTGAGCATATTGCGCTTGAGGAGGGTAGGAAAACTTCTTATTAGAGTCCCTTGCATTTGCTTTTTCTTATGTTGCATATTTTTAGACTAAAATTATATAAATCATTTCAAATAACATTGTGGCAAAGGTGATAATTAAAAAAATTGTGAAATTTAAATTTAATTGATTATTAACAGTGCATTTATCCCTATAGGATATTAGAATTCTAAAATTGAAAAAGTTCAATGTTTTGACTTTTAAATTTATTACTAATGCCATTACATTTGAATTGTGAGAAAGCATAATATCTAAAAATGTTAAATACACAAAAATACAAGTATTGGACTCAATTGTATAAAATACACTTTAGTGGAAAAAAAATTATAAATACCAATGCCAAGTTTCAATGTTAGGTCGAGCGTATTGCGTTCAAAGAGGGTGGGCAAACTTCTTATTAGAGTCCCTTGCATTTACTTTTTCTTATGTTGTATATTTTTAGACTAAAATTATGTAAATCATTTCAAATAGCATTGTGGCAAAGGAGATAATTAAAAAAATTTCAAAATTTAAATTTAACTTATTATTAATAGTGCATTTATCCCTATAGGAATTTAGAATTCTAAAAATTGAAAAAGTGGAATGTTTTGATTTTTAAATTTATTACTAATGTCATTACATCTGAATCGTTAGAAAACATAATATATGAAAATGTTAAATAAACAAAAATACAAGTATTGGACTCAATTATATACAATACACTTTAGTGGAAGAATAATATAAATAGCAATCACAAGTTTCAATATTAGGTTGAGCATATTGCGCTTGAGGGGGGTGGGGAAACTTCTTATTAGTGTCCCTTGCATGTGCTTTTTCTTATGTTGTATATTTTTAGACTAAAATTATATAAATCATTTCAAATAACATTGTGTCTCACACAGCTCTTGCTTTCACTGTCGCACGGTCTCACCCGTTTCCTATTTCACGGTCTTACTGTTTCACGGCCTGTCCTCACACTTCTGGTTTGTCACGCCATTGCACATTCTGGTCTCACGCCGTCTCCTGACGTTCACCCATGCTTCTGGTCTGCCATTTCACGTCTCTCGGCCTGCCTCACGCTACTGGTTTTTCTGGTTCACGTATTTCGGCCTGCCTCACACTTTTGGTCTGCTGTCTTCTCTTCCAGGTGGTCTCACGGATACCAGGTCTGCTGTCTTCTCTTCCGGGTGATCTCACCGATACCAGGTCTGCTGTCTTCTCTTCCGGGTGGTCTCACGGATACCAGGTCTACTGTCTTCTCTTCCGGGTGATCTCACCGATACCAGGTCTGCTGTCTTCTCTTCCGGGTGGTCTCACGGATACCAGGTCTACTGTCTTCTCTTCCAGGTGATCTCACGGATACCAGGTCTGCTGTCTTCTCTTCCAGGTGGTCTCACAGATACCAGGTCTGCTGTCTTCTCTTCTGGGTGGTCTGTTTCTTATTTCTCCTCTTGCTGGTTGTGCATTTCTGGTTTCCTTGCAGGACGTGTTTCTGGTTTGCTTGCTGGATGTGTTTCTGGTTTCCTTGTAGGAGGTCGCACGTTCTGGTTTGCTCTCCCGGTGGTGTCATTTCTGATCTCTTGTCGTTCTGCTCTCTCTTCGGCCATCTCCTCTCGACCTCTATTCTTCGTTCAGTCCCCCTTCGGCCATCTCCTCTTTTTCTCCTTTTTTTTTTTTGCCGACGGTGGGGTTCCCTTTTTTGTTTTGTCTTCCAAGGCCTTTATATACTCTCTTCCACGAAACCCTAATAGGGCTTACGTGGCGGATTTACGTTCTTACCCTATGCGGTGGATTTACTTTCTCGCCCTTCCATGTGGCTTTACTTTCTTGCACACTTAACCCTAGTTGACAACAATTACAACCCATACAAGGCTGTGGGAACAACAATCTCCCCCTTTGTAATTGTTGGCAACACTCACAACAAAAACCATTATGCAATAGTCCTTCATAATCTTCTTACAGTAATAATCCAGAAGCATATGGATTACAACTCCCCCTAAATATGCACTCCCCCTTCCTTAACAGCTCCCTTGCACTATTGCTTCTCTCCCCCTTTGCCAACCAATTACAAATTTGAAAAACCTACAAAGTAGAGATGGAGGATTCACCTAAACTTTAGGCTTGAGGAGGCATTTGCACAGATAGACTCATTCTGTGCTTTTCAAACAGCTCTATGAATAGAGGTTTAGTTAGAATATCTAAGATTTGATCTTCAGTGCTGACATACTCCAACTGAATTGTGCCCTCTTCCACTTGATCCTTGATAAAGTGATATTGGATGTCAATATGCTTGCTCCTTGAATGTTGAACTAGATTCTTGCTAAGATCAATTGCACTTTGATTATCACAAAGTACACTCACTGGTAACTTCACTTCAACACCCAAATCGTTCAATTGTCTTTGCATCCATATCACCTGAGTACATGTTGCACAAGCAGCCATATACTCAGCCTCCACTGTGCTCAAAGCAACATTGTTTTGCTTTCTACTTAGCCATGCAACACACTATGAACCCAAGTAGAAGCTGTAGCCACTGGTTGCTTTCTGTCATCTGTACTTCCTATCCAGTTTGCATCAATGTATGCTCGTAGTTTTATAGAATCCATGACAGGATACCACAAGCCCATTTCTAGTGTCCCCTTAAGGATTCTATTGGACTCAATTGTATGCAATACAATTTGGTGGAAGAATGATATAAATAGCAATCGCAAGCTTCAATATTAGGTCAAGTAAATTTCACTTGAGGGGAGTGGGCAAACTTCTTATTAGAGTCCATTGCATTTTGTTTTTCTTATGTTGTATGTTCTTCGACTAAAACAATATAAATCATTTCAAATAGCATTGAGGCAATAGAGAGTACTAAAAAAATTTCAAAATTTAAATTCAACTAATTATTAACAGTACATTTATCCCTATAGGAATTTAGAATTCTAAAAATTGAAAAAGTGCAATGTTGTGAATTCAAAATTTATTATTAAGGCCATTACATTTGAATGGTGAGAAAAATATAATATTTGAAAATGTGAAATACGCAAAAATACATATATTGGACTGCATTTTATGCGATACAATTTAGTGGAAGAATAATATAAATAGCAATCGTAAGCTTTAACATTAGGTCGAGCATATTGCACTTGAGGGGGGAGGGAAACTTATTATTAGAGCCCATTGCACTACCTTTCTCTTATGTTGTATGTTCTTAGACTAAAACTATATAAATCATTTCAAATAGCATTGAGGCAAAGGAGATTACTAAAAAAATTTCAAAATTTAAATTCAACTGATTATTAATAGTGCATTTATCCCTATCGAAATTTAGAATTCCAAAAATTGAAAAAGTGCAATGTTTTGAATTTAAAATTTATTGCTACGACCATTACATTTGAATGGTGAGAAAAACATAATATTTTAAAATGTTAAATACACAAAAAATACATCTATTGGACTCAATTTTATGCAATACAATTTAGTGGAAGAATAATATAAATAGAAATCGCAAGCTTCAACATTAGGTCTAGCATATTGCGCTTGAGGGGGGTGGGCAAACTTATTATTAGACTCCATTGAATTTCCTTTTTCATATATTGTATGTTCTTAGACTAAAACTATATAAATCATTTCAAATAGCATTGAGGGGGGTGGGCAAACTTATGATTAAAGTCCATCGCATTTCCTTTTTCTTATGTTGTATGTTCTTAGACTAAAACTGTGTAAATCATTTCGAATAGCTTTGAGGCAATGGAGATTACGAAAAAAATTTCAAAATTTAAATTTAATTGATTATTAACAGTGAATTTATCGCTATAGGAATTTAGAATTCTAAAAATTGAAAATGTGCAATGTTTTGAATTTAAAATTTATTACAAATGCCATTGCATTTGAATGGTGAGAAAAACATAATATTTGAAAATGTTAAATACACAAAAATACATGTATTAGACTCAATTGTATGCAATACAATTTGGTGGAAGAATAATATAAATAGCAATCGCAAGCTTCAATATTAGGTCGAGTAAATTTCGCTTAAGGGGGGTGGCCATTGCACTTTGTTTTTCTTATGTTGTATGTTCTTATACTAAAACAATATAAATCATTTCAAATTGCATTGAGGCAATGGAGAGTACTAAAAAAATTTCAAAATTGAAATTCAACTAATTATTAACATTACATTTATCCCTATAGGAATTTAGAATTCTAAAAGTTGAAAAAGTGCAATGTTTTGAATTTAAAATTTATTATTAAGGCCATTACATTTGAATGGTGAGAAAAATAAAATATTTGAAAATGTGAAATACACAAAAATACATATATTGGACTCAATTTTATGTAATACAATTTAGTGGAAGAATAATATAAATGGCAATCACAAGTTTCAACATTAGGTCGAGCATATTGCACTTGAGGGGCGAGGGAAACTTATTATTAGAGTCCATTGCACTACCTTTTTCTTATGTTGTATGTTCTTAGACTAAAACTATATAAATCATTTCAAATAGCATTGAGGCAATGGAGATTACTAAAAAAATTTCAAAATTTCAATTCAACTGATTATTAACAGTGCATTTATCCCTATCAAAATTTAGAATTCTAAAAATTGAGAAAGTGCAATGTTTTGAATTTAAAATTTATTGCTAAGGTCATTACATTTGAATGTTGAGAAAAACATAATATTTGAAAATATTAAATACACAAAAATACGTGTATTAGACTCAATTATATGCAACACAATTTAATGGAAGAATAATATAAATAGGAATCACAAGCTTCAATATTAGGTCGAGCATATTGCGCTTGAAGGCGGTGCGCAAACTTCATATTGGAGTCCATTGCATTACCTTTTTCTTATGTTGTATGTTCTTAGACTAAAACTATATAAATCATTTCAAATAGCATTGAGGCAATGGTGATTACTAAAAAAATTTCAAAATTTAAATTCAACTGATTATTAAAAGTGCATTTATCCCTATAGGAATTTAGAATTCTAAAAATTGAAAAAGTCCAATGTTTCGATTATAAAACTTATGGCTAATGCCATTACATTTGAATGGTGAGGAAAACATAATATATGAAAATGTTAAATATACAAAAATACAAGTATTAGACCCAATTGTATAAATTAAACTTTAGTGGAAGAAAATTATAAATAGCAATCTTATGTTTCAATATTAGGTCAAGTATATTGCGCTTGAGGGGGGTGGGCAAACTTCTTATTAGAGTCCATTGCATTCACTTTTTCCTATGTTGTATGTTCTTAGATTAAAATTATATAAATCATTTCAAATTGCATTGAGGCATTGGAGATTACTAAAAAAATTTCAAAATTTAATTTCAACAGATTATTAACAGTGCATTTATCCCTATAGGAATTTAGAATTCTAAAAATTGAAAAAGTGCAATGTTTTGATTATAAAATTTATGGCTAATGCCATTACATTTCAATGGTGAGAAAAACATAATATTTGAAAATGTTAAATATACAAAAATACAAGTATTGGACTCAAATGAATAAATTACACTTTAGTAGAAGAAAATTATAACTAGTAATCTCAAGTTTCAATGTTAGGTCGAGCATATTGTGCTTGAGGGGGGTGGGCAAACTTCTTATTACAGTCCATTACATTTACTTTTTCTTTTGTTGTATGTTCTTAGACTAAAACAAAATAAATCATTTTGAATAGCATTAAGGCAATGGAGATTACTAAAAAAATTTCAAAATTTAAATTCAACTGATTATTAACAATGCATTTATCCCAATAGGAATTTAGAGTTCTAAAAATTGAAAAAGTGCAATGTTTTGAATGTAAAATTTATTGCTAATGTCATTACATTTGAATGGTGGGAAAAACATAATATTTAAAAATGTTAAATACACAAAAATATATGTATTGGACTCAATTGTGTGTAATGTAATTTAGTGGAAGTATAATATAAATAGCAATTCCAAGCTTCCTTATTTCGTAGAGGATATTGCGCTTGAGGGGTCTGGGCAAATTTCTTATTCGAGTCCACTGTATTTCGTGTATTCTTAGACTAAAACTATATAAAATCATTTCAAATAGAATTGAGGCAATGGAGATTACTATAAAAAATTCAATATTTAAATTCAATTGATTATTAATAGTGCATTTATCCCTATAGGAATTTAGCATTCCAAAAATTGAAAAAGTGCAATGTTTTGAATTTAAAATTTATTGTTAAGGCTGTTACATTTGAATGGTGAGAAAAGCATAATATTTGAAAATGTTAAATACACAAAAATACATGTATTGGACTCAATTGTATGCAATACAATTTAGTGCAAGAATAATATAAATAGCAATCACAAGCTTTAATATTAGGCCGAACATATTGCGCTTGAGGGGGGTGGTTAAACTTATTGTTAGAGTCCATTGCATTGCCTTTTTGTTATGTTTTATGTTCATAGACTAAAACTGTATAAATCATTTCAAATAGCATTGAGGTAATGGAGATTACTAAAAAAATTTCAAAATTTAAATTCAACTGATTATTAACAGTGCATTTATCCCCATAGGAATTTAGATTTCAAAAAATTGAAAAAGTGCAATGTTTCGAATTTAAAATTTATTGCTAATGCTATTACATTTGAACGGTGAGAAAAACATAATATTTGAAAATGTGAAATACACAAAAATACATGTATTGGACTCAATTTTATGCAATACAATTGAGTGGAAGAATAATATAAATAGCAATCACAAGCTTCAACATTAGGTCGAGCATATTGCGCTTGAGGGGGGTGGGCAAACTTCTTATTAGAGTCCCTTGCATTTCCTTTTTCTTATGTTGTATGTTCTTAGACTAAAACTATATAAATCATTTGCAATAGCATTGAGGCACTAGAGATTACTAAAAAAATCTCAAAATTTAAATTCAACTGATTATTAACTGTGCATTTATCCCTATCAGAATTTAGAACTCTAAAAATTGAAAAAGTGTAATGTTTTGAATTTAAAATTTATTTTTAAGGCCATTACATTTGAATGGTGAAAAAAACATAATATTTGAAAATGTTAAATTCACAAAAATACATGTATTGGACTAAATTGTATGTAATACAACTTAGTGGACGAATAATATAAATACCAATCGCAAACTTCATTATTAGATCGAGCATATTGCGCTTGAGGGGGCTGGGCAAAGTTCTTATTAGAGTCCACTGCATTTCCTTTTTCTTATGTTGTATAATCTTAAACTAAAACAATATAAATAAGTTCAAATAGCATTGAGCCAATGGAGATTACTAAATAAATTTGAAAATATAATTTCAACTGATCATTAATAGTGCATTTATCCCTATAGGAATTTAGAATTCTAAAAATTGAAGAAGTTCAATGTTTTGAATTTAAAATTTATTGCTAATGCCATTACATTTGAATGGTGTGAAGAATATAATATTTGAAAATGTTAAATACACAAAAATACATGTATACCATTACATCATATGGTTTTGAAGAGAACACCATTGATCGGTGTATCTATATGAAGGTCAGTGGGAGCAAGTTTATTATATTAGTCCTATATGTCAATGACATTCTTTTGGCTACTAATGACATGAGTTTGTTGCATAATGTCAAGAAATTTCTCTCTTAAACTTTTGAAATGAAAGATATGAATGAGGCATCCTATGTGATAGGAATAGAAATATTTCACAATAGATCTCAAGGATTGTTTGGATTGTCTCAGAAAGGCTATATCAATAAGGTATTAGAGAGATTTAGAATGGAAAATTGCTCTACAGGAATAGTTCCAATTCAGAAAAGGGACAAGTTCAGTGAATTGCAATGTGCAAAGAATGATTTGGAACGAAAGTCAATGGAATCCATTCCCTATGCATCACTGATTGGAAGTTTGATGTATGCTCAAACATGCACTCGGCCAGATATTAGTTTTGCTGTTGGAATGTTAGGCCGATATCAAAGTAATCCTAAAATGGATCATTGGAAAGCTGGAAAGAAAGTACTTAGGTACTTACAAGGCACTAAGGATTATATACTTACTTATAAAAGATCAAGTTATCTTCAAGTAGTAGGCTACTTGGATTCAGATTATGATGGATGTGTAGACTCGAGGAAATCTACATTTGGTTACATTTTTCTGTTGGCTGGAGGAGCAGTTTCATGGAAAAGTGGGAAGCAGTCTGTCATTGCTACTTCCACTATGGAGGCTGAATTTGTAGCATGCTTTAAGGCTACTATTCATGCATTATGGTTGCAGAATTTTATCTTAAGGCTTGGTTTGGTCGACAATATAGAAAAGTCGTTAAGAATTTATTGTGATAATTTTGCAGCTGTTTTCTTCTCTAAGAATGATAGGTATTATAAAGGTGCGAAACATATGGATAGCAGACCCATTAACTAAAGGTTTGCCACCGAAAATATTTACTGGACATGTTGAATGGATAGGCATTTTGGATAGGTCCTCATTCTCTTGAAAGTTAATGTTTTGTGCTGCTCATATCATTGTGACACTTATGAATTCAATTAAGGTCATGGTTTTGTTTGCGCTTTTGTTATCTACATTAAGTTGTATACAATTATAGTTTATGAGATAACTAGTAGCGCATTTGGAAATGACAATTTAAAGTCTCAATGTTCCTCGGTTAAGTTATTATGAATTATGATGATTATGTGATACATGGAAGGAATCATATCGCTTAAAGATATGTGACCACCATGATCCAATCATCTTAATTCAATCAAGTATTATGGTTTGATGATCTTTAAGTATGGTGCACACTTATTCGTTATTGATTAATCAAGTCATAACATGGGCTAAGTGGGAGATTGTTAAATTAATTGACACAAGTGGCCCTTGTTATTTAAAGTATGACCAAATATGAAAGGTCTAATATGATGGTCGATTGGATATAACGGTAATTTGGGTCATCGGGTTTAAAATCCCTCCACTCTCCCTATTAATGATAACAGTTACAGGAAAAGAAGGGATAACTCTCCCTATTAAAGATAACCATTACAGAAAGAAGAGACATGATTTTCCATTATAGCTTCTTTTTCTCCTCTCCACCATCAGAGAAACCAGAAAAGAAAAAGGAAAAGGGAAGAGTAGGAGAAATTCATCGAAAGGCAAAATCAGAAGAGGATTTTCATCTTCGCAACAAGAACCCGACATCATGGATAGAGGTATGTAAAATTCATTACGATTTGTATATTAGTATTCATATAAAGAAAAGATCCTGAATCACAGAATTGAGAATTTTGGTAAAAGAAATTCTCCCTTTTTTTTTTAACAATTGGTATCAGAGTGGGTTTGTGAATACTGTAATGGACAGAAAAGAAAAGAAATGGCCGGCATTAAAAGGAAAAGAAATGGCCGGTGTCACCGGCCACTGGGGTTTCATGCCGCTGGGCCGGCAATCACTTGCCGTTTGCCGACAAAAAAAAAAAAAAAA
>JAHLGP010016060.1:0-20846 GCA_020141445.1 Bruguiera sexangula | reverse complement strand
ATAATGCACATATATTTGACTATGGTATTACAAAATTGACTTCTTTTTACTTTTTTGCTCTTTTATACATCTGTGTGGCAAAATTGATTTTATTTGTACTTATTGCATGGCAATGGAGTCTCTTACTTCACTAAGCAAATTGGTTTTGGGGTTTTGAGTTAGGAGGTGAGTAAAGAAGTAAAGGACAAAGGTCAGTGTGTGGCTTGGTGTGGGGCAATGACTTTAGAGCATGCAGATGGTGGGTGGTTTTTGTGGTTGTGGTATTGATAAGGCTAAAGAAAATTTTATGAGTAAGGAATTTTAGGTGGCTTGGAAACAATTATAAGGTCAAATCTAGGATTTATGAAATTAAATGAGAAGGTTAATTTAGTGAAGGCAAACAAATTTAGGTGGTTTTCCTATGAAGGCACTATAAATTTCTAAGTGAGACAGATGAAAAATTTGGAGACAAAAAAAAAAAAAGAGTTAAGTGAACATAGAAAATAACAAAAAAAAAAAATTATACGACTCATAATTTGGATAGTAAAACCTTCCATTCTAAGACAAATCAAAAGTAGCATTGTTAAGTAGAACTGTCTATACCTCTTTTAAGTGAAAAGTCTATAATCAATTGAAAGAGATAAAAAAAAAAAATCAAACAAAAGGGATAAAAGAGACAAATGAGAAAGCTAAGAATTTAATACTCTCTGAGGTCCCAGAGATGATTGAAGAAAAGAATGGAGGTTTGGATGACCCTGTGACTGCTTTTGTAGCAAGAATTGCAAGATAGAGGACTAGCAACAGACTAAAAGGTTGGAGATGTTAGAAGCAATAGACTAAAAGGTTGGAGATGTTAGAAAAAAAATTGGGGAGATAAATGGATCAAAAGGACTATAAAAAGACCATTGAATTAGAAACAACTCCATGGATAGAAATTAATAGATGTAAAAGGAATGAAGTAGATAAGGACAAAGAGGTTGTCGTTGAGATAAATGAGATATGTAAATATGCTGAAATGAAGGCAAGCAATCATGAAACTCTAAAATTGTCAAAAGGGACTATAAGAGTAGTTTTATCTTCGTAATTATATTATCCTTTCAAATTACACTAAAGAAGCATGAGTGCCAAATGCCAATAATATGTCTATGTCTTAAAAGTTGTAGAGGGTAGATTGATTTTTAGGTATTGATTTTACATGTAAAAGTATCAAATTATAACTAAAATCATCAACTTGATTTGAACCTTTAAATTCTTTTATTTTTTACTTGAATAGATTAAAAATTTTAGAAAAAAAATCAAAATTATTAATATACATGTGCACTTACACGAGATTGAACTTAAAACCTAACTAACGCAACTTTTACTGTCCACGTGCTTTGGGGGACAATTGGTAATGTCACTTGACTAATGACTAGTTGGGAGGGAAAAAGGAAAAATGAGAACTGTTTAGTTTAATATTTTCACAATTAATCTATTGATTGGTTCTCATTTTAGGATAAAATTAGTATTAGTTTTAGTCAATTCCAACTTCAATCTAATCGTTCCAAGTTTTATAAAGAAGTTAATTCATTTTGTTAAAAAGTAATATGTATGTTATATGACAATGACATCTATAAGAAAAAAAAAAAAGAATCAAACTAACTAATAATTTTTTATCATTTCATATATTAAGTATATCAAAATTATAATATATTTTAAATCATTTTTCTTATATTTGACAAGATATTATAATCACTTTTTTTTAAATAAAAAAATTCAAATTATACCTAAGTGTGTAGATGAAAATTTGGGTTTGATATTAATTTTTACAATTTAATTTAATAAGTAATTAAATTTGTGAGTAAAAACAAATTAATTCTTTCATAATGATGAGATCAATTTTAATTTTTGGTGCACAAGACCTAATTCATTTTTTGATATGTACATGATTGACATACAAAGCAAAGTTAATCTCGAATGATCTTGCTTGGCAAGAGGTGTGACATAGCAATTCAATCTCGTTGTTTGTCTTTAAAGAGTTGATTAATCAATCTTTTTACTGTATTCCAACTATGAAATGTTGCCTTCTCTGGTACAGACTATACTCATCTTGCTCTCATGATGCATCAACTTAGAATAGCTTTCTGTACCTATGTAATAGCAAAAGCTAAATTCAAGACATTCAAATTGACTTGATTCTACCAGGGTTACTCAAACAAAATTAATAAAGGTAGTTGGAATGTATTAAAGTCCCAACAAATATTTGGACTAAAAAAATGTCCCAATTAAACCCTCAGCTAACATCCACAAAAATCAATTGCATATTAAATCAAAATTTTCTAAATGAAATCGACTCACTATTTTTAAACTAAAATATCCAAAATTAATACAATTAAGAACTAACCGTGGCTTGATCCCACTAAAATACATAAATAGTTTAGGTGTTGCCCAAAGTGCCGCTTAAATTAAAATTTTAACGACATTATTTTCAACTCTAACAAATAAATGCAATTATTATTTTTTTATCAAAATTAAAGGTACTTGCTTTGTTTTAAATATATATATATATATATATATATATATATATTACCTTGAATGGATTTAAATTAAATTTTATTTAGTTTTTTTTAATTTAAATTTTTTTAAACTAACCTAAACTTACATGTTTTTTTTTTTTAATTTTTTGCAAGTATATATAATATGTCATATATCATTTATTTGACTCACTAAAATATGGTGATTAAGGGACTCTACAATATTTAATTACAATACTAAAATTGTAACGAGAGACATAAAAAAATAATATAGAATATAAAAAATACTACACAATACTTCAATTCTTAAAAAATTAAAATATGTGTACAATTGGAGCATTTTAAATAAATTTAAAACTCTTTGAACTATATAGTTTTTAAACATTTATGTAAAAAATATTTAATAAATTATAAATTAAATATTTAATATAATTATTATATATATAACTTTTAAAATTTTAAAATATAAGATTATATGAAATAATAATTAGTATTATGATTTTTTTAGTATTAATTTAAATTTAAATTTAGTATATATATATATATATTTTAATAAAATTAAGTCAAATAATTTAAAATTTTATAATAATTAAATAACAAATTTATTTAAATTTATTAATATTTTGGATTGAATTGTGAGTTTTTACTCACAAATATAAAATATGAAAATGAATGTGGTATCGTTTGCCTTACTTTACAGTGTGGATTTGTTAGGATTTCACATCACCTTTTGTGTTTATCAAGGTATTGGTTTCAGTATTTTGTTAACTTAATGCATTTTTCACATTTATTGCGACTTATTAACAAGCTGTTATTTTTGAAATAATTATCTTATGAACATTTTGCAATGTCCTCATCTCCTCCTCACTCCTCTCTAGTTTCTTTCTTTTATTTTCCGTCACTGCAAGGCATCGCTAGTTCTTCAAAAGATTTTGAAACAAAATAATCCTCACCGTTCCATAACAAGATGCTTTAGTGGGCACTAAGTAATGGAACAATTTTAGATACTCTCAAATTAAAACCTCCTAATAATATTTGTCAAATAAAATCCAATTTTCAAGAATTTTTAAATGGTAAGTTGCTCAAAATTTTGCTGCCTATTCAAGTTGTTTTACGTCAGAGAAGAATTTGATTCTCATGTCTTCTTCTTCTTCTTTTCTTTTCATTAGTGTGACAAAACTTTTCTCTCCCTTCTTTCTATTTCTTACTAGAAATTGTTCGATCTCATTAAATTTTCCTTTTTGATTTTTAAATTTGTTTGTAATATGTAAGGTAATTGCTATAACTGTTTCTATTTTTTTTTTTTATCGTTGTGTGAGCTTGCAATTTATGTTCACTTAGTTCATCACCTTCATCCATCGTCATTTCCTATCTATTGTTTTTCTCTAATTCTTGAATGTTTGATTTGTGTCAGAGTTTGATCTTAAAGGCAGTTTATTTGGTGAATCATGTTTCATGGGTTGCAAAAATCGGTTGTGTCCTAAGCAAAATGTTTAGTCTACAATATCTGGGATACTTTGACATCACCGATCAACTTTTGCTTGATATTTTACAACAAAATGCATGTTTCTTTTCCCTTCACATAAAATACAAGAGCATATTTTATTCCTTAGGTTGACATGATGTCTGTAAAAAGTTAATTACTTGTTACTGCTTGATTGATGGGTCATTCCTTAGATCTTCATGTGCAGTACTTCTAGTATAGGTGCTACTTTTTGAATATAGGGTTATTACCTTTTGGCCATTCCTAGGGGGAATGCAGCAGTATCAACCTAAAGGACTTCAACTGTAGCCTTCTCTATATGTATATTGGGGGGACAGTAGACCTTATAACTGCCCGTGTCCATGTGGGTACTTTAGTTTTGATGATGACAATACATGCGTCCAACTATCTGTTGAGCAACTCAGTAAAAAATCTCGAGCTAAAGTTGCATCATCAGTATGCAATATTTATTTGAGTTGTAATATTAGCTGAAAGTCGGTCTTAAATTTGTTTAAGAATTTGGACCTCTTGAAGTTTCAAAATTGTGATATGTGAATTACTCAATAGTTTTAATTTATTATAGTCACTACAATTAATGTGATCATTTCTTAATCTCTTTGAATTAGAAATAATATAAAAATTTTTTTTCATGGAATTGAACTTATCTTTCAATTTGATAGTTGTGCAGGCTACTGCTTTGGTCTTGGATTATTTTTACTAGCTATTGGTGCATGGGGGTTGTATAAGACAATTAAAATAAGAAAGACCATTAAATTCAAGGAAAAAATTTTCAAAAGAAATGGTGGTCTATTATTGCAACAGTAATTGTCTTCAAGAGATAATAATGCAGAGCACATGAGACTATTTAGTTTCAAGGAGATAGAGAAGGCCACAAAACCGTTACAATGTGAGCTAAATCTTTGGTTAGGGAGGCCAAGGAATGGTCTATAAAGGAATGTTGAGATGAAAAGATTGTGGCAATCAAGAAGTTCAAGATAGTCAACAAAAATGAAGGCAAATTCAAATAGTTCATCAACGAAGTTGTAATTCTAACACAAATCAATCACAAAAATGTGGTTAAGTTATTGGGATGTTGTTTGGAGATAGAAGTACCTCTACTAGTCTACGAGTTCATCTTTTAACACATACATGGTCAAAATGATTGGCAATCTCTAATTACGTGAAAAATACACTTGCGGACATAAAGTCCATAAATATACCACTGGATGATAAATGTAAAGCGAGAGTTTTAGACTTTGGCACTTCAAAGTCAATTACAATTCATCAAACACACGTAACTACTCGACTCTAAGGGACTATAGGATACTTAGACCTAGAGTACTTCTAGTGAAGCCAATTTATAGAGAAGAGTGATGTTTACAACTTTGGAGTTGTGCTTATTGAGCTCTTAATTGAACAAAAGTCAATCTCCTTAATGCATTATGTTGGAGAAAGAAATTTAGTGACATATTTCTTTCTTTCAATGCAAGACAACCACTTGTTTGATATACTTGATGCTCCAGTCCTTTAGTAGGGTCGGAAAGAGGAAATCACAACAGTTGCAAAGTTGGCAAAAAGATGCTTGCACTTGAATAGGAAGAAGAGGCCTACAATGAAAGTAGTGGTTATGGAGTTGGAATCGATTAGAGCATTGTCTAAGGTAGCTTCTTCTGCCATTTAACAGAATTTTGTCCCTGATGATGTAGATTATGTTGAAGCGGGCACCACTAGACCTTGGGATACTACACCCTCTCCATCTAGATCACATTTGAACCACTTTGCCATATATATGGAAATTGATACACAACCTTTACTCTCTAACTAGCACCTTAATTATGGTCAGATAATAGGTAAGTTTCCAACTAACTGACCAAACTTGGTTTGGTTAAATACAAACAAGAAGGTCTCGACTTTAATGCATGAACTATGTAGTGATAGGTTCTCGTTGTGATTTGTATGTTGACATTGTCAGAAGTAGTTTTATTTTATGTAGCCAAATCTTTTCCACATTTGCTATAACAAATCAAATAAAAAAAAAGGAAAATTGTATTACAACACTTTTTTGAGGGCCACCTCTCGAAATGATGTTGCGGGCTTATGATTTGGGAAATAATTCCTTCACTTGAATCATCCCTCACCGCATGGGCTCAAAAATTAAAGGTTTGCTGATTCTTTTGGAACTATCTTCATAATTTCTAATGGGATTACAATATAACCTAAATCTTTGATGTTGGAAAAAAAAATAAAATGTTTAAATGCAACATCATAATTTAGCCTAAATTAGATAATATTGAAGAAAAAGAATTAAAAAAAAAGGTAATAAGAAAGGTTTTATAGAAAAAAATATATAATAATTATATTTTCATGTAATAATGGGAAATAATATATAAAAATTAATTAAAATGGAGGATTTAATACTAGTTGACAAAGAAAATAATTTAAAATAATTATATAATCATGAAATCAAAATAATATATTTAATATAATGTAGCATCGGTAGGTTATAAAAGGGAACACAAGGCAAATTGTGATCTTGAGAACCTGTAACAAATAGACGGTAAGAAAAAAAATAGAACTTGTAGCAAATAGATTTCAAAAGAGTATCGACAAAAGTGAGCAACCTATGGTAAGAAAAAAATATAGCCTATAGCAAATAGACGGTAAGAAGAAAATAGAGCCAATAGGAGTTTGTAGAAAATAGAGCAACCTACGGTAAAAAGAAAATAGAGCTTATAGCAAATAGATTTTTGGAGTAGGTACTAACATAGACATTTTATCTATTTGTGCACTCCTCTTCCTTTCATCCATCAAAAAAGATTATACGACAAATTAAGTTTCAATAAATAGATTATATTTTGCATTACATGGTTGAAATACCTATAGAGTTTACGAATGTGAAACTCAAGCTACTTCTTTCAAAATTATGTGCACAGGAAACCTTTGGTAATTAATCCTCGTCCTCATTTGTTGCTTTCTAACTATTGAAAACTCATGTGACTATTGGGTACCATCAGAGTATAAGGGCTAAGATTAGGAGGATAGTCAATCCACTTGTCCAAATAGAGTAGCCTATAGTCTAGCAAATAGATGGTGAGAAGAAAATAGAGCCCCTAGCAAATAAATAGTAAGAAGCAAACAAAGTTTGTAGAAAACAAAGCAGCCAATGATAAAAAGAAAATAGAGCTATAACAAATAGACGGTATGAAGAAAACATAACCTGTAGGAGCTTGTAAAAAATAAAGTAGCATATAGAAAGAAGAAAATAGAGCTATAACAAATAGACAGTAAAACATAGCAGTATACGAAAAAAAGAAAACAGAGCCTGCAACAAATAAATAGTAAGAAAAAAATAAAGCCTGTAGCAAATAGATTTTTGGAGTAGGTACTAAAATAAATATTTTATTTGTTCGTGCACTCCTTTTCCTTTCATCCATCAAAACATATTATATGGGAAATTGAGTATCAATGAATAGATTTTGTTTTGTATTACATGGTTAAAATACCCATGAAGTTTATGAATTTGAAAATCAAGCTAGTTCTTTCAAAATTATGTGCACAGACAATTTTTGATAATTAATCCTTATATTCATTTGTTACTTTCCAACTGTTGGAAACTTATGTGACTGTTGGCTACCATCAGAATGTATAGGCTAAGATTGGGAGGACTATCAATTCACTTGTCCAAACAGAGTAGCCTCCGGTAAGAAGAAAACAGAGTCTCTAGCAAATAGATGATAAAAAGAAAACAGAACCTCTAGCAAATAAATGGTAAGAAGAAAATAGAGCCTGTAGAAAAAAGAGCAGCTTATGGTAAGAAGAAAACATAGCCTGTAGCAAATAGACAATAAGAAGAAAACAAAACCTAGAGGAGCCTATAGAAAACAGAGTAGACTAAGGAAAGAAGAAAACAAAGTTTGTAGCAAATAAATAGTAAGAAGAAAATAGAACTTATAGCAAATAAACAACAAGAAGAAAATAGAGCATGTAGCAAATAGATTTTAGGAGTAGGTACCAAAGTAGACTTTTTATCTGTTCATCCATTCCTGTTCCTTTCATCTATAAAAAAAGGTTATATGATAAATTAAGTTTCAATGAATAGATTTTGTTTTGTATTACATGGTTGAAATACCTATGGAGTTTACGAATGTGAAAATCAAGCAACTTCTTTCAAAATTATGTGCACAAGCAACTTTTGGTAATTAATACTCGTCCTTATTTGTTTCTTTCAAACTAGTGAAAACTCATGTGATTGCTAGGTGCCATTAGAGTGTATAGGCTAAGTTTGGTAGGACTGTCAATTCACTTGTCCAAATAGAGCAGCTTACTATAAGAAGAAAACATAACCTCTAGTAAATAAATGGTAAGAAGAAAATAGTGCCTGTAAAAAACAAAGTAGCTTATGGTAAGAAGGAAATAGAGGTTGTAGGAAATAGACAATAGCAAAAAAAAAAAAAAAAAAAAACAAAGCCTATAGAAAACAAGCTAGCCTAAGGGAAGAAGAAAACAGAGTTTGTGGCAAATAAATGGTAAATAGAAACTAGAACCTAGAGGAGCTTATAAAAAATAGAGTAGCCAACGAAAAGAAGAAAATAGAGCTTGTAGCAAATAGAATTTAGGAGTAGGTACTAAAATAGACATTTTATCTATTCATGCACTCCTTTTCCTTTCAACTATAAAAAAAGATTATATGACAAATTAAACTTCAATGAATAGATTTTGTTTTGCATTACATGGTTAAAACACCTATGGAGTTTAAGAATGTGAAAATCAAGCTACTTCTTTCAAAATTATGTGCACAGGAAACCTTTGGTAATTAATCATTGTCCTCATTTGTTGCTTTCCAACTATTGGAAACTTGTGTGATTGCTAGCTACTCTTAGAGGGTATAGGCTAAAATTGGGAGGACTGTTAATCCACTGTCCAAACAGAGTAACTTACGGTAAGAAGAAAATAGAGCCTCTAACAAATAGACAGTAAGAAGAAAATAGAGCTTGTAGAAAATCGAGTAGCCTATGGTAAGAAGAAAAATGAGCCTATGGCAAATAGATGGTATGAAGAAAATAGTGTAACCTAAGGTAGGAAGAAAACAAAGCTTGTAGCAAATAGACAGTAAGAAGAAAACAAAACCTGGAGGAGCCTGTAGAAAATAAGGTAGCCTACGGAAAAAAGAAAATAAAACCTATAACAAATAGGTTTTAGGAGTAGGTACTAAAATAGACATTTTATCTGTTCGTGCACTTCTCTTCTTTTCATCCATAAAAAAAACTTTACAGTAAATTAAATTTCAATGAATAGATTTTATTATGTATTACATGGTTGAAATATCCATGAAGTTTACAAATTTGAAAATGAAGCTACTTTTTCTAAAATTATGTGCACATACAACCTTTGGTAATTAATCCTCATCCTTATTTGTTACTTTCCAACAGATGGAAACTCATGTGACTGCTGACTATCATTAAAGTGTATGGGCTACAATAGGGAGAACTGTCAATCCACTTGTCCAAATCGAGCAGCCTCTAGTAAGAAGAAAACAGAGCCTTTAACAAATAAACAATAAGAAGAAAATAAAGCCTCTGGCAAATAAACGATAAGAAGAAAGCTGAGTCTCTAGCAAATAGATGACAAGAAAAAAATAGAGCCTATAAGAGCCTCTAGAAAATAGAGTAGCCTATGCTACGAAGAAAACAGAGCCTATAGCAAATAGACATTAAGAGAAAAATAGAACCTGGAGGAGTCTGTAGAAAACATAACAGTCTACGAAAAGAATGAAATAGTGCCTGTGGAAAATAAACTTTAGGTATAGGCACTAAAATAGACATTTTATTTCTTTATGCACTCCTTTTCCTTTCATCCATCAAAAGAGATTATACGACAAATTAAGCTTCAATGAATAAATTATGTTGTGCATTAAATGGTTGAAATACCCATGAAGTTTACGAATTTGAAAATCAAGTTACTTTTTTCAAAATTATGTGCACAAGCAACCTTTGGTAATTAATCCTCTTCCTCATTTATTGATTTCCAATTGTTGGAAACTTATGTGACTACTACCTACCATTAGAGTGTATAGGTTAAGATTGGGAGAACTGTCAAATCCACTTCTCCAAATAGAGTAGCTTACGGCAAGAAGAAAACAGAGTCTTTAGCAAATAGACAGTAAGAAGAAAATATAGTAGTGTATGGTAAGAAGAAAAAAAAGCCTGCATCAAATTAATGGTAAGAAGAAAATAAAGCATGTAAGAGTTTGTAGAAAATAGAGTAACCTACAAAAGGAATGAATAGAGCTTGTGGAAAATAAATTTTAGGAGTAGGTACTAAAATAGACATTTTATCTTTTCGTGCACTCCTCTTCCTTTAATCCATCAAAAGAGATTATACGGCAAATTAAGCTTCAATGAATAAATTTTGTTTTGCATTACATAGTTGAAATACTCATGGAGTTTACATATGTGAAAATTAAGCTATTTCTTTCAAAATTATGTATAGAGGCAAGTTTTGGTAATTAATCCTCGTCCTCATTTGTTGCTTTCCAACTGTCGGAAACTCATGTAACTGCTACCTACCATGAGAGTGTATGGGCTAAGATTGAGAGGACTATCAATCCATTTGTCCAAATAGAGTAGCCTATAGTAGGAAGAAAATAGAGCATCTAACAAATAGATGGTGAGAAGAAAATAGAGCCTCTAGCAAATAGAGGACAAGAATAAAACAGAGCTTATTATGCATTACATGGTTGAAATACCCGTGGAGTTTATGAATTTGAAAATCTTGCTATTTCTTTCAAAATTATATGCACAAGCAACCTTTGGTAATTAATGCTCATCCTCATTTATTGTTTTTCCAACTGTTGGAAACTTATGTGACTACTGGCTACTACCAGAGTGTATGGGCTAAGATTGGGAGGACTATGAATCCACTTGTCTAAATAGAGTAGCCTACGGTAAGATGAAAACAAAGTCTCTAGCAAATAAATAGTAAAAAGAAACAGAACTTGTAGGAAATAGACGATAAAAAGAAAACAAAACCTAGAGCAAATAGATTTTAGGAGTAAGTACTAAAATAAACATTTTATCTATTCGTGCACTCCTCTTCCTTTCATCCATCAAAAAAGATTATACGGCAAATTAAACTTCAAGGAATAGATTATGTTTTGCATTACATGGTTGAAATACCCATGGAGTTTACATATGTGAAAATCAAGCTAGTTCTTTCAAAATTATGTGCACAAGCAACCTTTGGTAATTAATCCTCATCCTTAATTTTTGCTTTTTAACTATTGGAAACTCATGTGACTACAAGTTACCATCAGAGTGTATGGCCTAAGATTGGGAGGACTCTTAATCCACTTGTCTAAATAGAGCAGTCTAGGTAGGAAGAAAATAGAGCCTCTAGCAAATAGACTAGTAAGAAGAAAATATAGCCTCTATCAAATAGAACACAAGAAGAAAACTGAGCCTATAAGAGCCTCTAGAAAATAAAGTAGCCTATGCTAAGAAGAAAATAGACCTTATAGCAAATAGACAGTAAGAAAAAAACAAAACCTGGAGAAGCGTGTACAAAGTAAAGCAACCTATAGAAGGAGTAAAATAGAGCCTGTAGCAAATAGATTTAGATTTTAGGAGTAGGTACCAAAATAGACATTTTATCTGTTCGTGCACTCCTCTTCCTTTCATCCATAAAAAAAGATTATACGACAAATTAAACTTCAATGAATAGACTATGTTTTGCATTGCATCATTGAAATCCTTGTGGAGTTTATGAATTTGAAAATCAAGCTACTTTTTTCAAAATTATGTGCACAGGCAACTTTTCGTAATTAATCCTCGGCCTCATTTGTTACTTTCTAACTGTTAGATTTTATTGTGAATGTAGGCTACCATTATAGTGTATGGGCTAAGATTGGGAGGATTGTTAATCTACTTGTCCAAATAGAGTAGCCTTCAGTAAGAAGGAAACAGAGCCTTTAGCAAAATAGATGGTAAGAAGAAACTGAGCGTCTAGCAAATAAACGGTAAGAAAAACATAGAGCTTGTAGAAGCCTGTAGAAAATAGAGTAACCTAAGGTAGGAAGAAAACAGAGCCTATAGCAAATAGATAGTAAGAAAAAGACAGAACTTAGAGGAGCATGTATAAAACATAACAGCCTATGGAAAGAAGAAATAAAGTTTGTAGCAAATAGACGGTAAGAAGAAAACAGAACCTATAGCAAATAGATTTTAAGAATAGGTACTAAAGTAGACATTTTATCTGTTCGTGTACTCCTTTTCCTTTCATCTATAAAAAAAGATTATATGGAAAATTAAATTTCAATGAATAAATTTTGTTTTGCATTATGTGGTTGAAATACCATGTAGCAAATAAATGATAAGAAGAAAATAGGGCCTGTAGGAGCTTGTAGAAAGAAACGGTAAGAAAAAAATAAAACTTGGAGGAGCTTATAGAAAACATAGTAGCTTACGGAAAGAGGAAAATAGAGTTTATAACAAATAAATGGTAAGAAGAGAATAGAGCCTGTAGCAAATATATTTTAAAAGTAGGTACTAGAATAGACATTTTATCTATTTGTGCACTCCTCTTCCTTTCATTCATAAAAAAAAATTATACGACAAATTAAACTTCAATGAATAGATTTTGTTTTGCTTCATATGGTTGAAATACTTGTGGAGTGTAAGAATTTGAAAATCAAGCTACTTTTTTTAAAATTATGTGCATATGTAAGTTTTGATAATTAATCCTCATTCTCGATTGTGGCTTTCTAACTGTTGAAAACTCATGTGACTACTAGCTACCATCAAAGTTTATGGCCTAAGATTGGGAGGACTGTCAATCCACTTATCCAAACAGAGCAGGCTATGGTAAGAAGAAAACAGAATCTCTAGCAAATAGACAATAAGAAGAAAATAGCCAACATTTCTCCCTGCATTTTCATTTCTAGCCAGTTCCATTCAAAATTTTGTTCTCATAAATTTCTTGTTTTTTTTTTCAAATTTCCTCTAGGCATATGCCATTCCTTAAACAACTCACTTTGTACTAATCTCAACAATTCTTATTGCTCCCCATCTTATGTTGTAATGTACGATAAGATATGTGACAACAATTAACCATGTAACATTATGGATACTATTAATTCACTCGTATGATGGAAATTCCTTTCTCTAATAATATTTGCCTCCTTATTGTTTATATATAATCTATGTTTAGAGCTTAAATTGGTATAATAATTTACTCTTCTAACTTATTGAGCTTAGTGATTGTTTGGGTGGGCTCATCTGTTAAATACAATGTTTATAATAAGAAGCTTGAAACTTTTGCTATGGATTGTCTGACAGATTAAAGCAAGTGTGAGCAATGACATTTACTCCATTAACCATTAACAATTTTAAGCTTTTAATTCTTTGGAGAGGAAGAGGAAATTTACCCATTATAAGATAAAGAGGAAGCTTTCAATAACCAGACCAATAGACATATTGCAAATCTCATTTTCTCTACAAATCCTTTCTCCGCCCAACATCCTACAAATTTTGTTAGGAACAAAGGTTCCAAATTGATTACGCAAACTTAGGGTGTAGGTGTCCTAAAATTGTATTTTGTAAAGTTTTTGCAAGACTTGGCTATTAGTAATTTTGATGTTATTATTAAATAAGTATATGAATATTTTATAATTTTATTAATTTAATAAAATGTCACATATTAACATATACAAATAATATAAATATAAGGTTATACTCATAACTTACATATACTAATTACGTATTAAATTGAAAAATTCAAATTCTAATATAATAAAAAAGTATATTAAATTCAATTAATTAAACTTTTATTCGAATTCTTATTTTTAATTTACAATGAATTTGAATTGATTTTAATACTTTTTTTTAAATTTTAATTCAATCTCACAAGTATTTATAGTATATATTTTAATTTGATATAATCTTCAAATTTTTATAAATTATTTTTTAAGTCATTATTAACAGTATTAATAAAATTATTAAGAGTTTTTTTGACAATTTTTTCCACTAACTTTAATTGACTTCTACTTGACTTCTAAATTTTTAAGAACTTTGTAATATATAATTTTAAATAATAAGATCTAAAATTTCACTTTTCACTATATTTTATAATATGTAATATCTTTCAAATACTATTATATAATTATTCAGTTTTCTCAAATTTCATTTTACATAAAAAAAGTTGAATTGAAATATTTTTATTTCTCAATTTAACATGTTTCTAATTCTTAATTTCCTTTAACTCTTAACTTCATAAATTCTAATATATGAACTTTATAAGTTTTACTACTTAATATGAACTTTATAAATTATTTGACTCACATATACTAGTTACGTATTAAATTGAAAAATTACATTTAACACGTGAAAAATAAAACATGGAGGCATCGATTTTATAAGGCAAGCCAAAAAAGCCAACTAGTAGGGAAGTGGTAACCCAAAAACATGATGGCAATGATTTTAGAAGGCAAGCCAAAATAAGTTGGCCTTCACTTCTAGTAGGGAAGTGGTAAAAAGGGATTTCAAACAAGGCAAAAACATGAAGAATTGATGCAGGTTTCTTTTTGATAAGAAGGAAACAAAGCCTGTAGCAAATAAATGGTAAGAAGAAAATAGAGTTTGTATCGAATAGACAGTAAGAAGAAAAGAGAGCATGTAGCATATAAATTTATGAAGTAGGTACTAAAATAAACATTTTATCTGTTCATGCACTCCTCTTCCTTTCATCTATAAAAAAAGATTATACAACAAATTAAGTTTTAATGAATTGATTTTGTTTTGCATTATATGGTTGAAATACCCGTGGAATTTATGAATTTGAAAATCAAGCTATTTCTTTCAAAATTATGTACACAGGCAACCTTTAATTCTCATCCTCATTTATTGCTTTCCAGCTATTGGAAACTAATGTGACTACTGGTTACCATCAAAGTGTATGGGTTAAGATTGAGAGGATTGTCAATCCACTTATCCAAACAGAGTAGCCTATGGTAAGAAGAAAACATAGCTTTTAGCAAATAGACAGTATGAAGAAAACACAGCTTTTAGCAAATAGACAGTATGAAGAAAACATAGCTTTTAGCAAATAGACAGTATGAAGAAAACATAGCTTTTAGCAAATAGACAGTATGAAGAAAACATAACTTTTAGCAAATATACGGTAAGAAGAAAACATAACTTCTAACAAATAGACAGTAAGAAGAAAACAGAGCCTATAGGAGCCTGTAGAAAATAGAGCAACCTATGGTAAGAAGAAAATATAGCTAGTAGCAAATACGCAGTGAGAAGAAAAAAGGGCTTGTAGCAAATAGACAGTGAGAAGAAAATAAAACTTATAGAAAATAGAGCTGCCTTAGGTAGGAAGAAAACAAAGCCTGTAGCAAATAAACAGTAGGAAGAAAACTGAACCTTGAGGAGCCTATAGAAATTAGAGTAGACCTCTGGAAAGAAAAAAAAATAGAGCTTATAACAAATAAACAGAAAGAAGAAAATAGAGCTTATAGTAAATAGATGGTAAGAAGAAAACAGAGCCTCTAGCTAATAAATGGTAAAAAGAAAATAAAGCCTATAGAAAATAAAACAACCTATGGTAAGAAGAAAATAGAGTTTAAAGAAAACATAACAACCTATGGTAAAACAAAGTCTATAGAAAACATAATAGCCTATGGTAAGAAGAAAATAAAGCCTGTAGCAAATAGATGGTAAAAAGATAACAGAGCTTGTAGAAAACAGAGCAGACTAAGGTAGGAAGAAAACAAAACCTATAATAAATAGATGGTAAGAAGAAAATAGAACTTGGAGGAGCCTATAGAAAACATAGTAGCCTAGGGAAAGAAAAAATTGAACATGTAGCAAATTGATGGTAAGAACAAAACAGAGCCTATAGTAAATATATTTTAGGAGTAGGTACTAAATAGAAATTTTATCTATTCATGCACTCATCTTCTTTTCATCCATCAAAAAAGATTATACGACAAATTAAACTTTAATGAATATATTTTGTTTTGCATTACATGGTTGAAATACTTATGGAGTTCATGAATTTGAAAATCAAGCTATTTTTTTCAAAATTATATGAACATACAACCTTTGGTAAGTGTATGCCCTAAGATTGGGAGGATTGTCAATCCACTTGAACAAATAGAGCAGCTTATAGTATGAAGAAAATAGAGTATCTAGCAAATAAAGGTTAAGAAGGAAACATAGCCTTTAGCAAATAAATGGTAAGAAGAAAACAAAGCCTGTAGGAGCTTATGGAAAACAAAGCATCCTATGGTAAGAAGAAAATAGAGCCTGTAGCAAATAGGCGGTAAGAAGAAAACAGAGCCTGTAAAAAATAGAGTAACCTAAGGTATGAAGAAAATAGAGCCCATAGCAAATAAACGATAAGAAGAAAATAGAACCTGGAGGAGCCTGTAGAAATTATTGTAGCCTATAGAAAAAAGAAAATATAACATGTAGCAAATAAATGATAAGAAGAAAACAAAGCCTCTAGCAAATTAATTTTTAGGAGTGGGTATTAAAATAGACATTTTATCTACTTATGCACTCCTCTTCCTTTCATCCATCAAAAAATATTATACGGAAAATTAAATTTCAAAGAATAGATTCAGTTTTGCATTATATGGTTGAAATACTCATGGAGTTTACGAATTAGAAAATCAAGCTACTTCTTTCAAAATCATGTGCACAAGCAACCTTTAACAATTAATCTTCCTCTTCATTTATTGATTTCCAACTGTTAGAAACTCACGTAACTGTTGGCTCCCATCAGAGTGTATGGGCTAAGATTGGGAGGACTATCAATCCACTTGCCCAAACAAAGCCTCTAGCAAATAGACCTTAAGAAGGAAATAGAGCTTCTAGCAAATAAATGATAAGAAGAAAACAAAACCTGTAGGAGCTTATGGAAAACAGAGCATCTATGGTAAGAAGAAAACAGTGCCTGTAGAAAATAGAACAACCTATGGTAAGAAAGAAGCAGAGCATATAGCAAATAGATGGTAAGAAGAAAATAGAGCCTATAGGAGCCTGTAGAAAATAAAGTAAGCTAAGGTAGGAAGAAAACAATGCCTGTAAAGGATAGAAGGCAAGAAGAAAACATAACTTAGAGGAGCTTGTAGAAAACATAAAAGCCTATGAAAAGAAGAAATAACACCTTTAGCAAATAGACGGTGAAAAGAAAGTAGAGCTTGTAGCAAATAGATTTTTGGAGTAGGTACTAAAATAGACATTTTATCTATACCTGCACTCCTCTTCCTTTCATCCATCAAAAAATATTATACAACAAATTAAGCTTCAATGAATAGATTATGTTTTTCATTACATGACTGAAATACCCGTGGAGTTTACAAATTTGAAAATCAATCTACTTCTTTCAAAATTATATGCACACGTAACCTTTGGTAATTACTCATTGTCCTTATTTGTTGCTTTCCAACTATTAGAAACTCATGTGACTACTAGCTACCATCATAGTGTATGGCCTAAGATTAAGGAGGATAGTCAATCTACTTGTCCAAACAAAGTAGCCTACGTTAAAAAGAAAATAGAGCCTTTAGTAAATAAATAGTAAGAAGAAAACAAAACCTATAAAAAAATAGTGCAGCTTATGGTAAAAAGAAAATGATGCCTACAGCAAATAGATAATAAAAAGAAAACAGAGCATGTAAAAGCCTATAGAAAATATAGCAGTCTAAGGTGAAAAGAAAATTGAGCTTATAGAAAATAGATGGTAAAAATAAAACAGAACCTGGAGGAGCCTGTAATAGATAGACAATAAGAAGAAAACAGAGCCTATAACAAATAAATTTTAGTAATAGGTACCAAAATAAACATTTTATCTATTCATGCACTCCTTTTCCTTTGATCCATCAAAAAAGATTATACAACAAATTCAGTTTCAATGAATAGAATATGTTTTGCATTACATGGCTGAAATATCCATAGAGTTTATGAATTTGAAAATCAACCTATTTCTTTCAAAATTATGTTCACAGGTAACCTATGGTAATTACTCATTGTCCTCATTCGTTGCTTTCCAACTATTGAAAACTCATGTGATTACTAGCTACCATTAGAGTGTATGGGTTAAGATTGGGAGAACTGTCAATTCACTTGTCCAAACAAAGCAACCTCTGGTAAGAAGAAAACAGAGCCAATAGCAAATGGATAGTAAGAAGAAAACAGAACTTGTAGAAACAAAGCAGCCTAAGGTAGGAAAAAAGCATAGCCTGTAGCAAATAGATGCTAAGAAGAAGATAAAACCTAGAGGAGCCTATAGAAAATAAAGCAGCCTGTAGAAAACAAAGTAGCCTATGAAAAGAATAAAACAGTGTTTGTAGCAAATAGATTTTATGAGTAGGTACAAAAATAGACATTTTATGTGTTCGTGCACTCCTCTTCCTTTTGTCCATCAAAGTGTATGGGCTATGATTAAGAGGACTGTCAATCCACTTGTCCAAACAGTACAGCTTTCGGTAAGAAGAAACAAAGCCTCTAGCAAATAGACAATAAGAAGAAAACAGAGCCTCTAGGAAATAAACAATAAAAAGAAAACATAGCCTTTAGCAAATAAATGGTAGGAAGAAAACAAAACCTGTAGGAGCTTGTAGAAAACATAACAGCCTATGGTAAGAAGACAACAGTGCTTATAGCAAATAGACGGTAAGAAGAAAATAGTACTTGTAAGAACCTATAGAAAAAAAAAAAGAAGCAGCCTGAGGTAGAAAGAAAAGAGAGCTTGTAGCAAGTAGACGGTAAAAAGAAAACAAAACTTGGAGGAGCCTATAGAAAACATAACAGCTTATGGAAATAAGAAAACAAAACCTATAGCAAATAAACGGTAAGAAAAAAATAGAGTATATAACAAATAAATTTTAGGAGTAGATACTAAAATAGATATTTTATCTATTTGTGCACTCCTCTTCCTATTATCCATAAAAAAAGATTATATGGATAGATTTTGTTTTGCATTACATGATTGAAATACCCATGGAGTTTACAAATTTGAAAATCAACCTATTTCTTTCAAAATTAAGTGTACTGACAACCTTTGGTAATGAATCCTTGTCCTCATTTGTTGCATTCCAACTATTGGAAACTCATGTGACTGTTGGCTACCATCAGAGAGTATGACCTAAGATTGGGAGGGCTATCAATCCACTTGTCCAAACATAGCAGCTTTTGGTAAGAAGAAAATAAAGTCTAGCAAATAGGTAGTAAAAAAAAAAAAAACAGAGCCTCTAGCAAATAAATGGTAAGAAGAAAACAAAACCTATAAGAGCCTGTAGAAAATAGAACAGTGTATAGCAAGAGGAAAATAAAGCCTATAGCAAATAGATGGTAAAAAGAAAACAGTGCCTGTAGCAAATAGATTTTAGGAGTAGGTACTAAAATAAACATTTCATCTATTCATGCACTCCTCTTCCTTTCATCCACTAAAAAAGATTATATGGCAAATTAAACTTCAATGAATAAATTATGTTTTGTATTACATGGTTGAAATACTTATAGAGTTTTTGAATTTGAAAATCAACCTACTTATTTCAAAATTATGTGCACTTGCAATGTTTGGTAATTAATCATTATCCTCATTTATTACTTTCCAACTGTTGAAAACTCATGTGACTATTGGCTACCATCAGAGTGTATGGGCTAAGATTGGGAGGACTGTCAATCCACTTATCCAAATAAAGCAGCCTTTGGTAAGAAGAAAATAAAGCCTCTAGCAAATAAATGATAAGAAGAAAATAGAGCCTTTAGGAAATAAACAGTAAGAAGAAAACAAAGCCTTTAACAAATAAACAGTAAGAAGAAAACAAAGCTTGTAGAAATAGAGCAGCCTAAGGTAGGAAAAAAATGAAGGCTATAGAAAATAAATGCTAAGAAGAAAATAGAATTTATAAGAGTTTGTAGAAAACAAAGCAGTTTATGGAAAGAAGAAAATAGTGCTTGTAACAAATAGATTTTATGAGTAGGTACTAAAATAGACATTTTATCTTTTCATGCACTCCTCTTCCTTGTAGAAAACAGAGCAGCTTAAGGTAGGAAGAAAATAAAACCTGTAACAAATAGATGTTAAGAAGAAAAAATAATTGGGAGGAGCTTGTAGAAAACAAAGTAGCCCACAGAAAAACGAAAACAAAGGCTATAGTAAATAGACGGTAAGAAAAAAAACAGACTTTATAGTAAATAGATTTTTGGTGTAGGTACTAAAATAAACATTTTATCTATTTGTGCACTCCTTTTCCTTTCATCCATAAAGAAAGATTATATGAAAAATTATACTTCCATGAATAAATTATGTTTTGCATTACATGGTTGAAATACCTATGAAGTTTATGAATTTGAAATTCAAGCTACTTATTTTAAAATTATATGCATAGGCAACCTTTGGTAATTAATCCTCGTCCTTTTTTATTGCTTTCTAGTTGTTGGAAACTCAACTGACTGTTGGTTACCATCAGAATATATGGGCTAAGATTGGGATTACTATCAATTCACTTGTCCAAACGGAAAAGCCTACAATAAAAAGAAAACAAAGTTTGTAGTAAATAGACGGTAAAAAGAAAACATAGTTTGTAGTAAATAAATTTTAGGAGTCTCGACAAGTATTGTTTATTAAAAGCTTGTAGAAAACATAGCTGACCTTTACTTCTAGTTGATCGCAAGTGGCTACCCCTAATTTTGAGGTAAATGCTTAATAATCAAAGTCTTATTAGTTAGTATATTTAAGTATTTAAATTATACCATATCTGTAATCTATTTATTAGCTACATTTTGTTATCTATATATTACGAAAATGAAGTAATAATAAGAGAAAAGTAATGGTAATAAATAATAATAGAATATAATATA
>JAHLGP010016054.1:0-27547 GCA_020141445.1 Bruguiera sexangula | reverse complement strand
ATATATATAAAAGAGAATTCATTTATATTTATTTAAAATAAAAGCGAATAATTTTATAATTATAATATTATTTATTCTTTAATATAAAAATATCAGTTTAATTATTAATTATATTGATTAAATTAAACAATTAATTTGTTCATTCAACGATGGATCTGATTTTTACATACGTAAGTGTTTATAAATGTATCTCGACAAGAGTAGCTTCTTATAACCTAGGCCAAAGGACCTCTACCGTGGCGATGCCTCTTCGCTAACTGCAGGAGTTAGCCCTCGGTGAAAGACTACCTTAGCAAATGTCGCGATAATTATTTTACTAATTAAAAATTTTGTGAACTTATGTATATTATTTAAGAATTATATGAATTATTAAGTAATGTTTTTGTTTTAATTTGTTATTAAGTATTTTTCATTTAATTAGAATATTTTGTTGGTCATAGTATTTCTTACCTTTTTTTTATTTGAGAAATCTTGATTTTTTAAGTTTAATTGAATATTAGACTTATTTTCGTTACATGTTGTATCAAATAATATTAAAATTTGAACTTGTTTAACTTAATATTATTTAAGGATAAGTCAATTTAGGATATTTATTGTAAAATATTAATATAAATTTTAGTTCAATTCTTATTATATTTATAATAATTCATTCAATTTCCTTATAATTTGTTATTACTCTTAGATAATAGTTTAAGACGAGAGAGTTTGAGTGAAGAGGAAGTTTAGGTGGAGTGAAATATTTTTTAGATAATTAATTTTAATTTGTTATTATTTTTTAAATTTTAAATTATAATATTGATCTGTTATATTTTGTTAATATAATTAAAAAATAAGAACATGTTAGCTACCCAAATTGTTAGCTAATCCTACCAACAGTAGCTATCTCAACCCATACGAACTGCCAAGAGTGGAGCTGAAAGCAAGCCTAAGCAGATGGTTGACTCATAGCTACTCTTGCCAGCAGCCCAACTCCCCTAACAAAGTTCTGCAATAAATCGTACCTGCCAGCTATTATGCATCTATAGTATATTTCCCTTCCATCAGTAAGAACATTAGCATACCCCAGTTAGCTACATAGATTAGCAATCCATATATCATGTGTAAGCAATAACTCTGTATAAGTTAACTGCCCAAAAAACCAAAGTCTCCAATCCAAAAAATCTGGAGAAGCCCTTGGGACAAAAGATGAGAATCAAGCAGTCCCAATTAAAAAAGGATATACTGGCTCTTTCCTGCTTACAAAATCTGTCACCCCATTATGTGTATCTATAGGGGTAGGGTGATTCACCATAAAAACAGTTCCAACCTCTAGCCCATAACTCTCTGCCACAACTCACTTAATGACAAAGACCACTCAGTCACCCCTTAATTTCACAACCACGCCACAAAAGGCTCCGTTCTAGCTGTTGTGAGTTTAGCTAATGAATCTACAAAGGCATTGCTTTGACGGGGGATTAAAGGTTAAAAAGATATTTTCCTTATTCAGCCAGGCAATGTTGCAGAAAACTAACGATAAAACCCACGGTTGAGTTCCGCGACCTGATAGCCAAGAAACAATTGTAAGAGAGTCGCTTTCAATGATCATGGTTGCATTCGGTGCCCCCTGCCACTGCATCCACAACTTCACCACCTCCTTAATTGCTAAGAGCTCCGCTTTGTTAATGAAACACATGAATATGGGTTTGGAGAATAGACAGATGATTTTCTCATCGTATCCCCACAACAGCCCTCTAATCCCTACTATGCCCTTGGTACCAATAATAGAAGCATTCTTGTTGAACTTGAAACAACTCGAGGACAGAGCTTCCCATCTTTGATTTTTCTTTTGATACAGCAAGTCTCTTAGGGGGTGCAATGTGATTAATGTCAAAGAGGAATTGGTATCAAGCCACAGTAGGGCCATTTCGCTTTAGACCACCACAACATTCAAACACGAACCAAATCACAGATCCTTCCCATTGAGAACATTTTTCTGCCAAAGATTACTTCATTCCTGGCAAGTCAAATGGACCAAGCCATTGAATAGAACTCTATTTTCTAGATTTCATACAAATTGCAATATTTCCTAATATTTGGCCAAATCTCCCACGTCTAGTTTATCGAAGTTGAACTAACCCAATGTCCCACAAATATAAATATGTACTCTACACCTGCTAAATTTAGATAGCAGTGGAGGAATAAACGGTCAGTGAACTCCTGAGCTAAGGAGCATCTGAGACGTAGTGTGTCTTGATGGCGTTTGGATATTAACCGTGCAAGTTGCTCTTTATCCAATATTTGGCCCTATAATAATTATAAAACAAAGATCTTAATTTTAGGTGGTGTGAATCCATGCTAAATACAAGGTGTCAAGTTTGGTGATGCCCCATATAAACTATCCTGCAACTCACAACAAAATTTGATCATGAAAGCTCCACTATTATCACATCGCCAAATGAATCTATCTGGTTCACCTTCTGTTAAGTAGCAGTACTTCAGGGAGTTAAGAAACCTATCATATTGCTCTAGTCCCCATAAAAACAAACCCTGACGCCAAGTAAGCCTCCACTCTCATTGATCATTCACCCAAGCACTGAAATTCTTTACTGGACCAGATTTCTCCATAGCGAGAGCATGGATCCTCGAAAACCTACACCGAAGTGGTATATTGTCCACCCAAACATGATTTCAGAAGTCTACATGATACCCTTCTCCTACTATGAATCAAAAATTAGCCTTCACAACCTTTAAAACCCTATCATTTGCTTGTAAAGTGGAATATACTCTCCTCCATATAGGGACATCTAAGCCAACCTAACTTGTTACTCCTAGAATCGATACTCCCTATATTGTGCTTTGAGAGTTTCCACCCACGTTGCATTCTACGTGTTTCCCATCCCCTGTAATTATTTGGTCAAAAGGCCACAATTAAAATCCCCCACTTTACTAATTCCTAGTCCACCACATGATTTAAGATAGCATAACAAGCCTCACCCAATATAATAAATCTTCCCATATCCCCTCTCGTCACCCTATAAAAAAAATCATTAAATCTACTCAATTTTACTCACCATATTTCACAACATCTTGAATGGAGACATATAGAATATAGGAAGGGAGTGCAAGGAAGAATTAATCATAATTAGCTGCCCAACCTTTTGCATAAATCGAGATTTCCTTTTTGCAAGCCTAACCTCCATCCTTCAAATGACCGAATCCTAGAGCCCTTTTTCCCTTAGGTTGACGCCTAAGGGAAGCCTTAAATATGTCATAGGAAAAGAACCAATTGGACATTTTCAAAAAGAGGCCCAATTTTGAAGCTTTGTTTGCCCTATTCTAACCTCATATATTGTTATCTTAGTGTGATTCACTTTTAGGAGAATCAAACTTGAGATTTGGTGCCCAAGTCAAAAGATGTGAAACTCATATCTTACAAATGGGTGTAAGAGAAGACCTAATAGATCGATAGAAAGATACAAGGCTCACCTAATTACTAGTGGATTCTCATAAGGATATGACATGGATTATGATAAGACATTTAGTCTAGTTGCAAAAATCAAAATCATACGGGTAGTGCTTGCCTTTGTAACAATCAAGTTCTATAAATTGTGGTAAATGGATATGAAGAATGCTTTCCTTTATGGAGAACTAGAATGAAAAATTTATATGTAATAACTATAAGGGTTTAAAGATGACATCCATCCAAAATACATATGGAAGCTCATGAAAGCAATATATAGACTAAACCAAGCACTAAGGGTATGTCATCACCAAAGATGACAAAACCAAAGTTAGTCAAATTAAGGAAAATCTCTTTATCTACTTTTATTTAAAATAACTTAGAGAGTTAAAGCATTTTCTTATATTAAAAGTGGATTAAATGAGAGAAGCATTGTTCATGTCCTAGTACAAATATACAAGTAATTTGCTCAAGAAGTTTGGGATGCTTAAGTGCAAGTTGATCTTAACTGTTTAATATCATGCTATGTGCCTTAAAATGAAAGAGTTACAAAATCCAACTATGTGCAAACAATTGATTATGAGTTTAATCTAACCAAACATTGCTTTTATAATTAGAGTTGCAAGTTGATACATGTAGGAACCAAGGAAATCTTATTTAGAAGTTGTGAAGCAAATATTAAGATATGTTAAAAAAACGTTAGATTATGGAATTCTTTACAAGAAAGGAAAAGAGTGCAAGTTAGTTAGCTATTATGTTACAGATTATAAAGGTGATCATGATACTTAACAATCAGCTACTGGGTAGATGTTTAAATTATGCTCAAAGCCAATATCTTAGTGTAGTAAAAGACAACTGACCTTCTTATTATCAAATACTAAAGTGGAGTATAGAGTAACAATGACAACAAGGCGAGATTGAAATGAAAATGATCAATATAAATAATTAAGTAGCTAATATTTTTAGTAAAGGACTTAATATAAGTAAATTTAATGATTTTCACTTGTAACTCAAAGTGAATATAAGAAAAGAAACTTGTATTGAAGGGGAGAATTGAAAATTAATACAAGAAACTTCTATAAGTACTCAAACTAAAAAGTTGTCAACTTTATAAAAAGGTTTTTAAAGCTTGATTATTTTCACCAACATTATGAAAGGATCTAAAAACTTCTGAGTCTGGAAAATTTTACACTGATTTTATGCTACTCTAAATAATTGGTGTGTGTGTATCATGAGTCAACTATAATAATAACAATTAAACTAGTTAAGTAAGTTAAGTAACTTTGTAAGTGTAGTTTATGAGATGTGAATGTCAAGTGAGAAAAGTTTATAAGTTAATACAATATATTAGTACTTGTGTTAATAATAAAGTCTTATTTTTAATCTTAGTCTTCATCTCAAAAGTATCCATCTAAATTCAACATACAATACTCACAAAAGTTTCTTTAGAATTACACTTGTTTTTAACAATAATTTTTCTCTTGTGTACTCTTAATTTTTTAGACTTAACAATTTAATGTAAATTTCTCATTTTGATTAGTTTTGCTTGCTACATAGGGAGGTATTTATATATCAAATGAGTGGTCAATAACCAATTAGAAAAACTAGTAGGCGGAGTGATTACGTAAGTATCTGTTGGTGATGAATTCAAACTTCTTTATTTGTTTTGGATAAGATTTTCTAGCTATGAAAACCTTTCTTATAGAATGAATTTTGAATCTTGCTTTTGGTCTTTTAGCTATGGATAAAATCTTGATATTTAAGACTTTCAAATTTGATTTGGATAAGATTTTTCAATTTTAATTTCTTTCCTTTATGATCAAAATATAAAACTTATGTAACTAAAGAATATTTTAGCATTAAGGTCTTAAACCAAAAATGAAAAATATTTAAGTTAGAAAAGCCTTGCTTTTTATATTGGTGACATAATGGTCTTTATTTTGGACCAAGAAACTATTTTCTTAAGGAGTTTTAACAAAGATTTTGTCTTTAATTTCCCGACTCACAAATTGTTCAAATTGTACTATAAATAAATTGAATTAAGGTATTTCAAATATGAAAAGCTCCATTCATGATGAAAGTTACAAAAAAAACCTTAAGTTTTATCAAAATTTTTCTAATTACAGTTTCTTCAGGGCAAAGAATTTTCAAATTTATATTTATTAGTATGAACTTATTTTTCAAATAACTTTTGCTAACGTAAAAAAATTTTAAATTTAAATTTTGCCAACACAAATTTATTTTTTTAATACATCACATTAAATTTCAATATTTTCTTTACTATTTCCTTTAAAATTATATGCAACCAATGAGCTACAACCCAAAAAAAGAAACTTTAATAAAAGTTAACTATATAATTAAATAAATTAAGAACTCATTTGTAAGATATGGTTATCGAAAATCTTATCATATTGTCAAGTACTCCCATTTATAACTAATTTAAAATTTATAGCATAATCTAATATTTTGCATAATAAAAATATAATGCGGATAAATATGATCAATTATTTAAAACTTTATTTATATTGGTATATCAAAATATATAACACATTATCAAAGATGAGAAGTATTCTTTCTTTCCTTTCTAGGCTTTTTTTAAATTATTATTTTTTTTTTAATCTTTTCTAGCTTTTGTAAAAGAGAAATGTGAAAGAAGGAATTGGTTCTTGACTAAGGAGAACGATGGATGTAAAGGTAAAGCGAAGAATATTTCCTTTTTTAATAGTTAATTATTAATAAATATTGATAACACTAACTTTTTCATTTTACTTGGGCTCTTATTACTATTGATTATTTTATGAGCATATGTATATAATTACCAATCATATATATTAACTTAGACATATAAGTTTTCATGTAATTCACTTACAAATTCATAATAAAAGAAAAAATTGATTTTTGGAAGAAAACATTCTTTATTTATTTGTTTTCATAATTGGTTGTTAAGTTCATTTCTAAAATGAAAGTTTCACCTATGATGCGGTGAAAAATTCATTTCTTTATTTTACTTATGGGGTAAAGAAAAGAAGGAAATAAAAAGTATGAAGACTTTTTTTGACATTATTTTTGTTTTTTTAAATTTATGAATGCGAGTTATTTTGATTTCAAAAAAAAAGTTAATAAGATATAATATCACAATTATTAATTATATATTTGTAATTTTATTATTAATTATAATTATAAAATAAATATAAATATATAATTAATAATTATAATATTATATTTTTACAAATATTGTTTTCTTTGGCTTATAATATATTATTTTATTTGACTTCTGACATTGCGATCGAAATTTTCTGAAAAAGAAATTAACGGATTCAATTTGCAATTTTCTTTTTACTTGTATCCGGTAGGTGTTATACCTTATGTTCAAGTCAACAATCACAGTTTGGTATCCCATAAGAAATTGCTACTTTTTTTTTTTTCCCCTTCCAAGTTCAATTTAGATAGACACATCAAGTGTTAGATTCAAAGGCCCCCCAATCAATTTTCATATAAGGACTTAATGTTTAGCAGTATGTTAATTTTCTTTAGCCGAAATAGATTCCTCCTCCATCTCAATCCACCCATTAGATTTAACTCATCATACAGGGGTGGCCAACAAGAATAATCAAATGTAGTTACCCGTTTATTATCTAGTTTGAATTTTCCTTAAAAAAAAAGCTGCTCAACTTTTTTCAGAAGGAGAAAAAAAAAATGTCACCAATGATATTGGTATTTCTGAAGGAAATTGTAATTAACATGAAACGAAGTTAATAGAACTAAGAGGAAACAACTTGGATTGAAGTTGAAATAAAGTCAACGAGACACAGACAGTGACTTGTTCATCGATGAGTGTACAGTACTAAACATTACAAATGATTTGAATCATTAAAAATACAGACATTGCACTAGAAAACCTTAACCTACCTTTTTTTTTAATGGTTCAAGCGGTCTCAATCTATTTCGACAGGCTGGAGCTTTGTATCAATGGCAAGGCTAAAAAAATGTCAACTTGAATCATGAAAAGCAGCAAAATAATCATCTGAAACTGTTCTAATAACATGTTCCTCAGCAAACTTTGAGCAGCCAGAATATAGCTTGTTCAATCCATAATCGGGGACTGCTTGAACTCTTAAACATGCTGCAGGTAAGTCCCAAAACTGTTTCCGAACAAAACACCATGCTTTGACAACTCCACATTCCAGTTTGCTAGCAGAAGATTGCTATATAACTCTGCCTTGCAATGAGACATGTAAAAGATTGTCAGCTCTCTAGCAAGACAACTACCTTGCTCATTTACTGGTAGAACAGAGCAATCAAGCGCTTCAAGAACCCAAATTTCTGTTGCAGAGAGAACGGGATAGAAAACCTCTATGTCCCCAACCCAACTGAATTTTTTTCTCATCAAGACTGCAAGGGGTTTCATATGATTCAATGCTCCCAATGCCATATATTACCACTTGGAACCCTAACTCCAAGCCTGAAACCCTGCAAAAAGAATTAATTATATCTGGTGTTTACGTCTGTTCCACAAAGTTCTGATAGAATCGAGAGGCTCTCAACTTTCTTGACACACATCTGTATCTTCCGTATCAGCTTCCGTTGTCTATCTGGATCAGATATAGGATCAGATGGAACCCATGGATGCAGTTGTTTTACTGGACTCTCATTTTTAGAGAATTTCCTTCTTTTTCTGCCATGCCGAGGCAAAACAGTTACCCAATCCTCATTCAGAGTATGACTGTAAAGGGCAATGTAGAGAGAATTCCAACCTACAAAAAACAAAAAAAAAACTAATAGCAGATAAAAAAATTCCAACTGTTGACATGTGGACGTAAACTTATTGGAACTCACAGAACGATACACAGTAGAGTATCTATAGATTCAAATGAAGAAAATATTGGAAAAAGAAAAAACAGAGAACTGCTTCAAACATGCAACTAGGAAGGCAATACACGAGAATCCAATAAGAATGCCTCACCAGAATAATCATCAATCATTAGAATTCATCTTCCTAGTCAATCACTTTACAGGTAGCTCATATAACATAGATTTAAATAGCTATTTGGCCATGTCTAGCATTACAACTAATGCCCAAAACAGCTACCTGTTTGAAAATCACACAACACCATAAACTTCACTCTTCTAAACAGTAGAAGAAAAATGCTAGCTAGGGAGTCGAAGGAAAATTAAACAGGTCAAAAAAAAGAAAAAAGAGCAATAGCCACCCAATGAAAAACCATACAAACCAACCAAAAGAGTTTCAAAATTTCATCAGATTGAAGGAAGTGAAAGGAAGATTCCACACCTCAATTACTAAAAAATTCTCAATTTTTGAAAAAAGAAAGTGAAAAAGAATAAATCGGAGAAGAATTTAGAGATTAGTACCAAAACTTAATCGAATCAGCTGCTTTGGATTGTTTCTTGTTTGAATTGTACGTGCATAAGGGGTGGGTATATATATATAAAATGTGAATGATCTTACATCAATACAATGACGTTGTTGTGTTGCCTGAGTCAATTAGCAACTTGAAGCAGTTACGACATCTAAATTTTCATGAAACGTCAATCTAAAGGCTACTCTGAATCCCTGAATAGCTTGTGTGGTTTGCAAAATTTAACTCTGGATGGGAGAAGGTACCCTGTTGGGTTCCCAACTGACCTGACAAATTTAACCAGCTTGCATCATCTTGATATCAGGGAACAAAATTGCAAGTGATGCTATTAAAGATGGGTGAACTGGCAAAGGTCCAATTATTGCTTAACTTTGTTGCTGGAAAAGAAAGTGGCTTTAGCATTAAAGTGGCAGGCGAGCTTCAAATTTTACAGGGAGAGCACTGTGTCTGAAATCTGCAAAATGTTGATGATTCAGAAGCCAAATTGAAGTTAAAGAAGCATCTTAAAAAGCTGAAGTTGAAATGGGTGGGGAAACTAGGAATTCACGGCATGAAAGGGACATAATAGAGAAGCATGTGTATGCAAGCAAACAAATGCAGGTAATAATCATTTTGTTAATGCCATAAAAACTCGATCTGTATTGTGGACACCGACAGGTGCAACTCTCATTAGCAGCATCTGTAGCAGTGTTTGTTGCTTCAATTTGTCTCAATGTGTGGCTATGTAGATGCAAATCTATTATTTCTGGTACGCATGTAAATCAAATTTTGCTTCCTAGATATTGTCACCTTTCTGAAAGGGGCCAACTGATGTAATAATCAAAGCAATAGCACTCCCCCAAGACCTTTTCTCCAAGTCACAATTGCTGTTTCCAAACTGCCTTTACAACTGCTTGTCCTCAGCAACGTAATGAGAATGAATTTGCATTTGACAGATCAGCAATTCTTCTCCACTCATGAAAACACCATATCGAAAGGCCTTACCAGTTAAATGGCCTTTTATCCAATATTAGCCTTAAGAGGCAAACATGTTAGGTTGGGTAAATCCAATTATAAGATCAAGTTTTGGCTCCAATGTGTTCACTGAGAGCTGAATAATCAAAATAGATGTATCCTGGGACAAGTAACAATTTTCAGTCAACCAAACTTTTGCAAGATGGAAGTGAATGTAAGATATACGGATTCAGTGCACAGTCAATCATCAAATTTGTAAAGGAGAATTAAAGCTATGTATGTCCTGAAGAGAGGAGAGTACGCTTTATTTGAGATGGATTGGAGCTTCAGGCAGTCGTGGATCTGCAATTGATTAAGAGGAAAACAAGACACAGAAAGCAGTAGGTAAGGGAAACACGACCAGAGACATTAATCACAAATAGTCTTGTAAAGAAATTTCAAGCCAAAACTGTAACTGATTAAAAAGCACGTGCATAGAAAAAAGTGTCTTGTATAGTTCTATATGCGATGGAAACTCTTCTATGCTAAAATGATTAAAAAAAGGAGAAAAGGAAATGAAAAACTGAGGGCCTCTTGCATCATCGATGAAATGAGAACATAACGTATTAGAGAAATGGAGCTGACGAAGTTCATATTGCTACATATTACGGAGACATGTAGTTTCCATTAGGACTGAAAAATAACAAAATTAATTTAGCATTCTGTAACTCTACCTTCACTACAAACTCTCAAAGACCCAGAAAGCAATATGAGCGATTCTGGGCAAGTTATTAGCTCTCAAATAACAACCGCAGAACACCATGTAGTAAATTACCTGACCATAGCAATGCTTTGTGAAATGACTCTGCAAGATGAAAGCGGATCAAAGATATGCAGGCTCAATATAGATGGTCAATCACCCTCTTCGCCGTGGGTTGAAAGGCCAATCTTCGCCCAATTGCAGTAAAGGACATCCAGAGATATCTACGTATTCAAGAGAAGAGGGTAGCCCTTCTTTTGGGATGGATTTTAGCTTCGGGCAGTGTTCGATCGTCAATTCTCTAAGACACGTGAGGAATTGAAGGGCCCTATTGTCGAATGACCTGAGGTTTGGAAAATTCGAGATTCGAAGAAAGGTGAGAGTGGGGGGCAGCAACATGTTCTCCGGTAGGAAAGGTTCCAACTCTTCACAGCAACTACCAAGTTCGAGGCGTGAAAGATTGGGGAATATTCTCAGCAAATCCACAACAGTTGACTCTGGAAAATCTGCTATACACAACATCGTGAGAGAAGGGAAGAGGGAGGCCATACATTCCGGAAGCCTTTTCAAATTTGGGCATCGCGAGAGTCGGAGGTATGTGCAACGCTGGAGAGGTTGGGCCTGAGATGCCGCCGATAGGGATTCCAGTTTTGGACAATCATAGATTTCAAGAGAGTCTAACATTGGGATTAAATCCAGTGGGAAGCTCGTGACTGTAACCCAACCACCGACGGTGAGTTCTTTCAATTCCGATGCCATCAATTGCTCCACCATCTCTAGGGGCGATTGAGAGGAGTTCCGATATCCTAATGCCACGTCATCAGAATCGTCCTCAATCGTAAGCCTTTGGAGTGCTGGAGCCCTCGGAAGTGAAACCTGTTTATCACATCCCGAAATATAAAGATCAGTGAGAGAAGGCAGGTGGTGAGTGGTCTGAATCTTCTTTAGGTTGGGACAGTCGAAGATTGAAAGACGCTGTAACGCCGGGGCCGAATTCAATAGAAGCCTCTCGAGTGAACCACAATTTAAGATTATAAAAAATGTTAGAGAAGACAGGTAGTGAGTGAGCTGAATCTCCTTTAGGTTGGGACAGTCTGTGATTTTAAGACACTGTAACGTCGGGGCCGAATCCAATAGAAGCCTCTCGAGTGAACCACAATTACTGATTGCAAGTCTTGTTAGAGAAGGCAGGTGGTGAGTGGACTGAATCTCCTTTAGGTTGGGACAGTCTCTGATTTGTAGATTCTCTAACGCCGGGGCCGAATCCAATAGAAGCCTCTCTAGTGAACCACAACCATCGATTTCGAGCCTTTTTAGAGAAGGCAGGTGGTGAGTGGGCCGAATACAGTCTCCGATTCTAAGATACTGTAACCTCTCGAGTGAACCACAACGTGTAATTAAGAGTACTGTTAGAGAAGGCAGGTGGTGAGTGGGCTGAATCTCCTTTAGGTTGGGACACTCACTGATTTCTAGTTCCTCTAACGCCGGGGCCGAATCCAATAGAAGCCTCTCGAGCGAACCACAACCATCGATTGAGAGTTGTGTTAGAGAAGGCAGGTGGTGAGTGGGCTGAATCTCCTTTAGGTTGAGACAGTTGAAGATTGAAAGACTCTGTAACGCCGGGGCCCAATCCAATAGAAGCCTCTCGAGTGAACCACAACCTTCGATTACTAGCCATGTTAGAGAAGACAGGTGGTGAGTGGGCTGAATCTCCTTTAGGTTGGGACAGTCTCTGATTATAAGAAGCTGTAACGCCGGGGCCGAGTCCAATAGAAGCCTCTCGAGTGAACCACAAAGTATAATTGAGAGTGAAGGCAGGTGGTGAGTGGGCTGAATCTCCTTTAAGTTGGGACAATTTACAATTCGAAGCTTTCGGAGGAGCGGGAAAGCAGCAGTAACTCCATCACCCTCGTGCATGTTCGAATAAGGAACCCATTCTTGCCATTCAGCCATTCCTTCAAATTGTAAACTTTCCAGACATCCAAATGGCGGCTTATTGCTATTCCCGTAGAACTCAGCCCCCACAACTGCAATTCCATCAAACCCAATGATTGACAGGCGCTTTAAGGATCCCAACTGCCCCAGAGCTGGTAAGGACGTGCAATATCTACATCTTTTAAGCTTCAGTTCCACCATGTTTGAGAAAGAAGAATCTCCAACCCAATCTGGAAACCTCGTCCCTGAATACCCAGAAATTGAGAGTTGTTCGATGTTGGTATGTGGCCGCAACTGCTCAAGCACATTTCTTTCATGCAACGAATCTTCACTGCCTTCATCATTCCATATCAACTCTAACCCCTTGAGCTTCTCCTTACTCTTCAAGCTAGCCTCCTTCGCCTCTTGAACTTGCGAAACATTTCTCAGCTTCTCTATACGAAGGGGTCCTCGTAGGCGCTTAAGTGGCCCCAGCTCTTTGATGCTGCAATCACTTTCCTTTCCCACAATATAATAATCCAAGTCTCCAAGTTTTTTCAGTTTACCCATATGCGGCGGCATCTTTCTCAGATTTGTTCCTCTGATATCAAGAAGAGACAAGTTGATCAATTTGAAAATTGTGGCTGGCAGCTCTACGAGAGATTTACACCAATACAGGATTAAGGTTTCTAAATTACACAAACTGGTAACTGTATCAGGTAACCTCTCCATTGATGAGAGAGAAAGATCCAAATAGCGCAAATGCACCAAGTTGCCAATTGAATCGGGCAACTTATTGCAGCGCAAAGACAACACTCTGACACGTGTGATTGTCGGCAACCAAGTCTCAACTTCCCCTGCCCATTCCCCCAAAAAGATGGTCCGCAGACGCTGGATTGGCGCAGATGCTGCCCATTTGTCCACTTCCCCACGACGAGAAAGCCATAGGTGACGAATCCTCTCACTTATCTCGCCTGACCTATCCACACCATATCTGAAGCAAAACTCTCCGGAAATAGATTTAGCCAAGTCATTAATAAGATCATGCATAAGAAAACTTTTTCTTGATTTTTGAAAGAAGGACCTTGAGACAAGATCATCGAAGCAGTCTTCACCCGCTTGTTCTATATCCTCGTGTTGGGGCAGTAGGCCTTCACCCATCCATAAGCGAATTAGTTTTTCCTTCTTAAATTCATAATCCTGGGGGAATACTGCACAATAGGCAAAGCACCGTTTTAGGTGAGATGGAAGGAATCGATAACTCAATCTTAGAATTGGAAGTATGCTATCCTTCTGCACACCCAACATATCTCTCTCCAATATTTTTTTCCATTTCTCAGGATTTCTTTCGGACCGTAAGCCGCCCCCGAGTAATTTAGCAGCCAATGGTAAGCCACCGCACTTTTTAACTATTAGTCTCCCAATACTTTCCAAGTCTGGATGAACACTAGACATATGTGTCCCCTTGAATGCATGCTTTTCAAACAACGACCAGCAATCTTTGTCAGTCAATTTTTTTAGTTGATGTGTTGGAGAAGTCTCGATGCAATTTGCAACATCCTGATTCCGTGTCGTGACAAGGATCTTACTTCCTTCTTTTCCAGACCTTAAAGGTTTCAGCAAATTGTCCCACTCATCATAATCTTTGCTCCAAACATCATCCAAGACAAGCAAAAATTTTTTTTCTTTCAAAACTTCTTCTAGTCTAGTTTGAAGTGTATCAAGATTGTTGGCATCTGAAGATGGCTTGGTGAATCCTTCAAGAATACTTTTAGTAACTTTGGGAACATCGAATTCTTCTTCTGAAACGCATATCCACGCCATTTTATCAAAATAACCAGCCGTTTTGCTGTCACGGTAGACATGCTGAGCAAGGGTGGTTTTGCCCAAACCGCCAACACCCACAATGGCAAGCACATCCGGCTTCTTAATGATGTTTGGATGATCATATAGCACCCATTTCATTATGGCCTCCTTGTCAGCATCCCTGCCATAAATAAAAGATTCATCGGGAATTGAGGACGTCGATTTTCCTCGGTATGATGTTTTTCCGCTAGTATCACCTATCTGACTAAGACCAAGGGCATCCTTTTGTTCGACTAAATCTTCAAGTGTTCCAAGGATTTCTTCCAGCTTCTCCCGTTTTCCTGTTTTAAATGGATTATAACAAGATGCACAATCTTGCATCTTCTCCACAGTGGTTTGAGATTCAGCTTCAATCTCGGATCGCTGAACTTCAGAAGAAATCTCATCCAAGAGGTCATCAGCTTCATAGACAACATCTTTAAGCTCATCAAGCCATTGCTTCACGTAAGGGTCAGTGTGCTGCTTATCATCTGCATCATCAAGAACTTTGTTGATAGTGATCATTTTGGTCTTCAGTTTCTTCAGTAGCTGAGCACTGAGTTTTTGGCCCTTGAAGAAGTTCAACACTTGGCGAGACGCCATCCGATCGAATAAAACCTGCAGGGCGGCTGAGAGAAATGCCCCACCAACAAGCTCTCCAGCCATGATATATATATGTATGACTTTCCCCTCTTTAGCCAAAGGAAAATCAAATGAGTGTAAGGGAAATTAGAAGCAATAGAAATCAAGAACAAGAGAAAGGAAGCCGAATAAAATAAAATAAAAAATAAATAAAAGAGGTGAGAGATCTTTGATGACTTCTTGTTGAGTACTCGGAGCCTAAAAATTTGGTTGGTAATAAGAAGTTATATTTCCCTTAAAACTCAGCATCCATAACAAAAATATGTTGAAATTTTTTCATTCCTCTTGACTAATTGGAATGTTCAAAGAATGGACATGATTTTTTTTTTCTTTTTGATAAGTAGAATCAAAATGGTGATTAAATTGACAATAATAACAAAAAATACTAATGAAATTGAATAAGAAATAAATAAAATAATCTTTGTTTTAATGATTAATTAAAAATAAAAAAAATTTAAATGAAATATATGAAAAGTGAATAAGAGTTAATTTTAAAAATTTATTATTATTATTATATTAATTTAAATTAAAATATTAATACTCTAATAAATTAAAGAATACGAAAAAAATATATATGTTATTTTCGAGGTCTTCTCATGTTCTCAAATAAATGTAATACATTAAATTGAATGATAACTATAATTAAATCTTAATATAATAAAATATATAAAGTTCATGACTTAAATTTATACTTAATCTAATTTAATTTTATTCTTATTTTTCATATGTAACAAAATTATAAACAAGAAATTGATGAAAACTTTATTTTTAAAAATTAACATTTCCTTTTGATATAACTAAAAGAATAAAATAAAATAAAAACTAACTTTAAAGCGAATTTAATAATCATTTAGTATGATAGTAATAATAATAGTATAAATGACAATAATAATAAGAAATAAATATCTTGAACTTAAAAGAAGAATTTAATTTATCACTTAAAATATTTTCTTTAACATGAAATTAAATCAATATTTTTCACAAATTAAAGTTTAGAATTAAATAAAAAAAATCTCGTAATTTTTCTATAATAGTTCAAAGAATATGTTATTTCTAATTTATTATTTATTTTTTAATATTCCTCTTTTTTCTATTTCTTCTTGTGATGTGCCTAGAATTCTATAATATTAGAAATGAAAATTAAATACTCGATTACTAATTGAAATTCTACGGTGGAACTTACATGAACTTGAAAATTATGATTAATTGGGGGAGTGAATGAATTAGTGATAACAATTTGTACTAAACAATAAAAAAATTGATATTAACTTCTTTTTAATTTTTTTAATGTAGTTTTAAAATTTTTTAAGTTTTATATTTTAGTTTTAAAAATTTGAGTTCCATTTTAATGCAAGAAAATTTTGAATGAAAAATGATGAAATTGTTATCATTGTATGTTAATCATATGAAGTACATATAAATTAATACAAATATGCACACTGTGCATATTACGATTGGAATGATCAAATCGTTAAATTCCTAATTTCACCAAATTGAAATCGTATAGAAATGCCCAAATATGCCTAAAAACTACCGAAATATGCCCATATCCATATTCATGCTAATATTACGGTGGGATGGAAGCTTGCTGGGAGATCTGGGAACAAACTTAAGAGGGATAACTTGGATTTTGAATGGCCAAAGGAGCATTTCTGGTGAAAAAAAAGTAGAGATTGCAGTCCAAAAACTATGTATTTGGTGGTGTATTGGGGAAAATGAGGAAATTAGGCTTTCCAGGTTTTTATTTGTTTGAGAAAATCAAAGAAATTAAGATAAATACATGGAGGGACATATTTAAGGTTTTTCAGTGTATTTGGACATATTTTTATATTGTGTTTAATTGGTCAAATTGCATATTTAACAGTTTAAATAATTTTTGTCTCAAAAAAGACAGAAATAGAATTAAATTTAAAAATTTATAATTATTTTAAAAATTCAAAAGGATTTAAAAATCTTTTAAAAGTTTAGAACTAAAATTTAAATAGGCACAATACATATATTTTCATTAGTTTATCCATATTTTATACAATTAATATACAAAAATAATAATTTAATTATTTTTCATTTAAAATTTCCCTTCATTGAAATAAATCACAAATATTTAAAATTTAAATGAAAAAACTTACAAAATTTAGGATTATATTGTAAAAATTAAAAAAATTTAGAATTAATTTTTAACTTATCCCCAATTGGTACAAAAAAAAAAACAAAAGGAAACAAAGGAAAAAAAATGAAGAATAATAATAATAATAAAATTTTTAGTATTTGTTGTTATTGTTTTTATTATTATTATTATTACTAATAACCAAAAATTTTTGTATTTTCATGTGTTTTAAATTTAATAAGATAACCTTTAAACTTCTATCATCCACTCGTGAATATGAATAAAAAGTTGTATTAGCTGAGAGATATATGTGAATTAGTGATAATAATTGTTACAAATAAATTAAAAAAATAAAATAAATAAATAAATAAAATCAAACTTACGAGAACTTCTTGGAAGATAGACTAACTGATGAGCGAACTCATGAAATTGGGATTGCCACAAGAAAGAAAATCTCTGAAATATAAATGATATAAAAAATAAGTAAGAGATCAAACGATCTTGTAGTTAAGTAAAATTGCTCTCTAAATTGGAATTTTATGAATAAGAAATTAAAATTTATGATTTCACCCAAAGAGGTGGAAATAAATAAATGATACTATAATGGATAAAAAGAAAAAAAGTAAATAAAAACAGAAAAATGAAAAAAAAAAAAAAAAAAGAAAGAAAAGAAGAAGAAGAAGAAGTGAGGAGGAAATCAAATTTACTACAAGAACTTGGCGTCAAATGACAGTTTCAGCTTGTTCACAGACAAAGCTTTTTTTTCCTTTTTTTTTTTAATCACACAGACAAAACTTATGACCTGAAAATTGAGAGTTTTGATTATAGTAGTGAAGTTATTGTGAGAGGCAACAACAAATCGGACTTACAAAAACTTGAAGCAAGTAATAAGTTTTCTGATGGTCCAGTAGAGATTAAACATCCGAATTTTGATGGATAAAGAAAGAAACAATTTCCTCGTATGCCTTAACTTAAGATACTGATATAGTACTGATTGCGAGAAAACGAGAGAGAGTACTGAATAATTTCAAATTATAAAAGAAAATAAAGATTAAAAGATATAATAATTTGATTAAATAATATTCACTATTATTATTATTATTATTATTATTATTATGAACAATTAAAAAATTATAATTTTTATGTATTTTAAATAAGTAATCAACAAATTGACTAAATAAATATATAAATTTTTTAATTAAAAATTTGATATATTTTTTATCATTTATAAAAAAAAATTAATAATAATAATAATAAAAGATAAATTTGAATTTTTTTAAAAAAAAAACTTAATTTATCATACTTTTTTCTTTAAATTAATATTTATTTTATTATTTGTAATTTTTATTATGGTGGGACTAGAATTTAGTAAAATTAAAATTGAAAATTAAATACATGGTCTCTATTTGAAATTTTATGCGGAACTTACGTGAAAGTCCCAGGGTTGTATATGAATCCACGATAATAATGGCTACGAAGAAAGTTAAAAATAAACAAAACAAAAAACTGAAAAAAAAAAAGAAAAAAGAAAAAAAATATCAAACTTACGAGAAGTCGAATAAAATAAATAATAATATTATTATTTGAGAACTTGGAGGATGATCGATGACTAAAAAAGATGCGTTCTAATAGACGAAGCCTTCCACACGGTGTGAGATCTAGGAAAGGTCACTGATTAAAGAAACAATAACACCAACAACAAAGAAATTCAGAAAGAAGAAGCATCATCAGCAGCTTGCTTGCTTGCCTGATCGCAGAGCTTGTCTTTAAGTGAGATCTTGAAGCCGCAGGAGCGATCGTAGGTAGCAATAACAAGAGAATTTGTGCGATGGAAGGAGGAAGGGGAACAAAGAGGTAGGCTTGCTTATAACCTAAAAGCAGTACAAGACCGATTCGGTTGGGGCGCAGACTTGACTTCTTACCGCTGAGGAAATTTCGCACCACGCGGCTTCCCACCAGTGGAGAATAAGACAAATATCTGCCTTCATATCGTGGGCCACACGGCTTCCTTTCCTGCCCGTCTTCCCCGACGGCCTCCTTAATTAATTGACGTTATATTACTGTTAAAATTGACGAAGACTTTCACTGTCAGTCCTATCTTTCATTCCATTTTTTTTAATAAATTTATTATTAAAAATTAATTCGTTATACTATACAAATATATATATAAAAGAGAATTCATTTATATTTATTTAAAATAAAAGCGAATAATTTTATAATTATAATATTATTTATTCTTTAATATAAAAATATCAGTTTAATTATTAATTATATTGATTAAATTAAACAATTAATTTGTTCATTCAACGATGGATCTGATTTTTACATACGTAAGTGTTTATAAATGTATCTCGACAAGAGTAGCTTCTTATAACCTAGGCCAAAGGACCTCTACCGTGGCGATGCCTCTTCGCTAACTGCAGGAGTTAGCCCTCGGTGAAAGACTACCTTAGCAAATGTCGCGATAATTATTTTACTAATTAAAAATTTTGTGAACTTATGTATATTATTTAAGAATTATATGAATTATTAAGTAATGTTTTTGTTTTAATTTGTTATTAAGTATTTTTCATTTAATTAGAATATTTTGTTGGTCATAGTATTTCTTACCTTTTTTTTATTTGAGAAATCTTGATTTTTTAAGTTTAATTGAATATTAGACTTATTTTCGTTACATGTTGTATCAAATAATATTAAAATTTGAACTTGTTTAACTTAATATTATTTAAGGATAAGTCAATTTAGGATATTTATTGTAAAATATTAATATAAATTTTAGTTCAATTCTTATTATATTTATAATAATTCATTCAATTTCCTTATAATTTGTTATTACTCTTAGATAATAGTTTAAGACGAGAGAGTTTGAGTGAAGAGGAAGTTTAGGTGGAGTGAAATATTTTTTAGATAATTAATTTTAATTTGTTATTATTTTTTAAATTTTAAATTATAATATTGATCTGTTATATTTTGTTAATATAATTAAAAAATAAGAACATGTTAGCTACCCAAATTGTTAGCTAATCCTACCAACAGTAGCTATCTCAACCCATACGAACTGCCAAGAGTGGAGCTGAAAGCAAGCCTAAGCAGATGGTTGACTCATAGCTACTCTTGCCAGCAGCCCAACTCCCCTAACAAAGTTCTGCAATAAATCGTACCTGCCAGCTATTATGCATCTATAGTATATTTCCCTTCCATCAGTAAGAACATTAGCATACCCCAGTTAGCTACATAGATTAGCAATCCATATATCATGTGTAAGCAATAACTCTGTATAAGTTAACTGCCCAAAAAACCAAAGTCTCCAATCCAAAAAATCTGGAGAAGCCCTTGGGACAAAAGATGAGAATCAAGCAGTCCCAATTAAAAAAGGATATACTGGCTCTTTCCTGCTTACAAAATCTGTCACCCCATTATGTGTATCTATAGGGGTAGGGTGATTCACCATAAAAACAGTTCCAACCTCTAGCCCATAACTCTCTGCCACAACTCACTTAATGACAAAGACCACTCAGTCACCCCTTAATTTCACAACCACGCCACAAAAGGCTCCGTTCTAGCTGTTGTGAGTTTAGCTAATGAATCTACAAAGGCATTGCTTTGACGGGGGATTAAAGGTTAAAAAGATATTTTCCTTATTCAGCCAGGCAATGTTGCAGAAAACTAACGATAAAACCCACGGTTGAGTTCCGCGACCTGATAGCCAAGAAACAATTGTAAGAGAGTCGCTTTCAATGATCATGGTTGCATTCGGTGCCCCCTGCCACTGCATCCACAACTTCACCACCTCCTTAATTGCTAAGAGCTCCGCTTTGTTAATGAAACACATGAATATGGGTTTGGAGAATAGACAGATGATTTTCTCATCGTATCCCCACAACAGCCCTCTAATCCCTACTATGCCCTTGGTACCAATAATAGAAGCATTCTTGTTGAACTTGAAACAACTCGAGGACAGAGCTTCCCATCTTTGATTTTTCTTTTGATACAGCAAGTCTCTTAGGGGGTGCAATGTGATTAATGTCAAAGAGGAATTGGTATCAAGCCACAGTAGGGCCATTTCGCTTTAGACCACCACAACATTCAAACACGAACCAAATCACAGATCCTTCCCATTGAGAACATTTTTCTGCCAAAGATTACTTCATTCCTGGCAAGTCAAATGGACCAAGCCATTGAATAGAACTCTATTTTCTAGATTTCATACAAATTGCAATATTTCCTAATATTTGGCCAAATCTCCCACGTCTAGTTTATCGAAGTTGAACTAACCCAATGTCCCACAAATATAAATATGTACTCTACACCTGCTAAATTTAGATAGCAGTGGAGGAATAAACGGTCAGTGAACTCCTGAGCTAAGGAGCATCTGAGACGTAGTGTGTCTTGATGGCGTTTGGATATTAACCGTGCAAGTTGCTCTTTATCCAATATTTGGCCCTATAATAATTATAAAACAAAGATCTTAATTTTAGGTGGTGTGAATCCATGCTAAATACAAGGTGTCAAGTTTGGTGATGCCCCATATAAACTATCCTGCAACTCACAACAAAATTTGATCATGAAAGCTCCACTATTATCACATCGCCAAATGAATCTATCTGGTTCACCTTCTGTTAAGTAGCAGTACTTCAGGGAGTTAAGAAACCTATCATATTGCTCTAGTCCCCATAAAAACAAACCCTGACGCCAAGTAAGCCTCCACTCTCATTGATCATTCACCCAAGCACTGAAATTCTTTACTGGACCAGATTTCTCCATAGCGAGAGCATGGATCCTCGAAAACCTACACCGAAGTGGTATATTGTCCACCCAAACATGATTTCAGAAGTCTACATGATACCCTTCTCCTACTATGAATCAAAAATTAGCCTTCACAACCTTTAAAACCCTATCATTTGCTTGTAAAGTGGAATATACTCTCCTCCATATAGGGACATCTAAGCCAACCTAACTTGTTACTCCTAGAATCGATACTCCCTATATTGTGCTTTGAGAGTTTCCACCCACGTTGCATTCTACGTGTTTCCCATCCCCTGTAATTATTTGGTCAAAAGGCCACAATTAAAATCCCCCACTTTACTAATTCCTAGTCCACCACATGATTTAAGATAGCATAACAAGCCTCACCCAATATAATAAATCTTCCCATATCCCCTCTCGTCACCCTATAAAAAAAATCATTAAATCTACTCAATTTTACTCACCATATTTCACAACATCTTGAATGGAGACATATAGAATATAGGAAGGGAGTGCAAGGAAGAATTAATCATAATTAGCTGCCCAACCTTTTGCATAAATCGAGATTTCCTTTTTGCAAGCCTAACCTCCATCCTTCAAATGACCGAATCCTAGAGCCCTTTTTCCCTTAGGTTGACGCCTAAGGGAAGCCTTAAATATGTCATAGGAAAAGAACCAATTGGACATTTTCAAAAAGAGGCCCAATTTTGAAGCTTTGTTTGCCCTATTCTAACCTCATATATTGTTATCTTAGTGTGATTCACTTTTAGGAGAATCAAACTTGAGATTTGGTGCCCAAGTCAAAAGATGTGAAACTCATATCTTACAAATGGGTGTAAGAGAAGACCTAATAGATCGATAGAAAGATACAAGGCTCACCTAATTACTAGTGGATTCTCATAAGGATATGACATGGATTATGATAAGACATTTAGTCTAGTTGCAAAAATCAAAATCATACGGGTAGTGCTTGCCTTTGTAACAATCAAGTTCTATAAATTGTGGTAAATGGATATGAAGAATGCTTTCCTTTATGGAGAACTAGAATGAAAAATTTATATGTAATAACTATAAGGGTTTAAAGATGACATCCATCCAAAATACATATGGAAGCTCATGAAAGCAATATATAGACTAAACCAAGCACTAAGGGTATGTCATCACCAAAGATGACAAAACCAAAGTTAGTCAAATTAAGGAAAATCTCTTTATCTACTTTTATTTAAAATAACTTAGAGAGTTAAAGCATTTTCTTATATTAAAAGTGGATTAAATGAGAGAAGCATTGTTCATGTCCTAGTACAAATATACAAGTAATTTGCTCAAGAAGTTTGGGATGCTTAAGTGCAAGTTGATCTTAACTGTTTAATATCATGCTATGTGCCTTAAAATGAAAGAGTTACAAAATCCAACTATGTGCAAACAATTGATTATGAGTTTAATCTAACCAAACATTGCTTTTATAATTAGAGTTGCAAGTTGATACATGTAGGAACCAAGGAAATCTTATTTAGAAGTTGTGAAGCAAATATTAAGATATGTTAAAAAAACGTTAGATTATGGAATTCTTTACAAGAAAGGAAAAGAGTGCAAGTTAGTTAGCTATTATGTTACAGATTATAAAGGTGATCATGATACTTAACAATCAGCTACTGGGTAGATGTTTAAATTATGCTCAAAGCCAATATCTTAGTGTAGTAAAAGACAACTGACCTTCTTATTATCAAATACTAAAGTGGAGTATAGAGTAACAATGACAACAAGGCGAGATTGAAATGAAAATGATCAATATAAATAATTAAGTAGCTAATATTTTTAGTAAAGGACTTAATATAAGTAAATTTAATGATTTTCACTTGTAACTCAAAGTGAATATAAGAAAAGAAACTTGTATTGAAGGGGAGAATTGAAAATTAATACAAGAAACTTCTATAAGTACTCAAACTAAAAAGTTGTCAACTTTATAAAAAGGTTTTTAAAGCTTGATTATTTTCACCAACATTATGAAAGGATCTAAAAACTTCTGAGTCTGGAAAATTTTACACTGATTTTATGCTACTCTAAATAATTGGTGTGTGTGTATCATGAGTCAACTATAATAATAACAATTAAACTAGTTAAGTAAGTTAAGTAACTTTGTAAGTGTAGTTTATGAGATGTGAATGTCAAGTGAGAAAAGTTTATAAGTTAATACAATATATTAGTACTTGTGTTAATAATAAAGTCTTATTTTTAATCTTAGTCTTCATCTCAAAAGTATCCATCTAAATTCAACATACAATACTCACAAAAGTTTCTTTAGAATTACACTTGTTTTTAACAATAATTTTTCTCTTGTGTACTCTTAATTTTTTAGACTTAACAATTTAATGTAAATTTCTCATTTTGATTAGTTTTGCTTGCTACATAGGGAGGTATTTATATATCAAATGAGTGGTCAATAACCAATTAGAAAAACTAGTAGGCGGAGTGATTACGTAAGTATCTGTTGGTGATGAATTCAAACTTCTTTATTTGTTTTGGATAAGATTTTCTAGCTATGAAAACCTTTCTTATAGAATGAATTTTGAATCTTGCTTTTGGTCTTTTAGCTATGGATAAAATCTTGATATTTAAGACTTTCAAATTTGATTTGGATAAGATTTTTCAATTTTAATTTCTTTCCTTTATGATCAAAATATAAAACTTATGTAACTAAAGAATATTTTAGCATTAAGGTCTTAAACCAAAAATGAAAAATATTTAAGTTAGAAAAGCCTTGCTTTTTATATTGGTGACATAATGGTCTTTATTTTGGACCAAGAAACTATTTTCTTAAGGAGTTTTAACAAAGATTTTGTCTTTAATTTCCCGACTCACAAATTGTTCAAATTGTACTATAAATAAATTGAATTAAGGTATTTCAAATATGAAAAGCTCCATTCATGATGAAAGTTACAAAAAAAACCTTAAGTTTTATCAAAATTTTTCTAATTACAGTTTCTTCAGGGCAAAGAATTTTCAAATTTATATTTATTAGTATGAACTTATTTTTCAAATAACTTTTGCTAACGTAAAAAAATTTTAAATTTAAATTTTGCCAACACAAATTTATTTTTTTAATACATCACATTAAATTTCAATATTTTCTTTACTATTTCCTTTAAAATTATATGCAACCAATGAGCTACAACCCAAAAAAAGAAACTTTAATAAAAGTTAACTATATAATTAAATAAATTAAGAACTCATTTGTAAGATATGGTTATCGAAAATCTTATCATATTGTCAAGTACTCCCATTTATAACTAATTTAAAATTTATAGCATAATCTAATATTTTGCATAATAAAAATATAATGCGGATAAATATGATCAATTATTTAAAACTTTATTTATATTGGTATATCAAAATATATAACACATTATCAAAGATGAGAAGTATTCTTTCTTTCCTTTCTAGGCTTTTTTTAAATTATTATTTTTTTTTTAATCTTTTCTAGCTTTTGTAAAAGAGAAATGTGAAAGAAGGAATTGGTTCTTGACTAAGGAGAACGATGGATGTAAAGGTAAAGCGAAGAATATTTCCTTTTTTAATAGTTAATTATTAATAAATATTGATAACACTAACTTTTTCATTTTACTTGGGCTCTTATTACTATTGATTATTTTATGAGCATATGTATATAATTACCAATCATATATATTAACTTAGACATATAAGTTTTCATGTAATTCACTTACAAATTCATAATAAAAGAAAAAATTGATTTTTGGAAGAAAACATTCTTTATTTATTTGTTTTCATAATTGGTTGTTAAGTTCATTTCTAAAATGAAAGTTTCACCTATGATGCGGTGAAAAATTCATTTCTTTATTTTACTTATGGGGTAAAGAAAAGAAGGAAATAAAAAGTATGAAGACTTTTTTTGACATTATTTTTGTTTTTTTAAATTTATGAATGCGAGTTATTTTGATTTCAAAAAAAAAGTTAATAAGATATAATATCACAATTATTAATTATATATTTGTAATTTTATTATTAATTATAATTATAAAATAAATATAAATATATAATTAATAATTATAATATTATATTTTTACAAATATTGTTTTCTTTGGCTTATAATATATTATTTTATTTGACTTCTGACATTGCGATCGAAATTTTCTGAAAAAGAAATTAACGGATTCAATTTGCAATTTTCTTTTTACTTGTATCCGGTAGGTGTTATACCTTATGTTCAAGTCAACAATCACAGTTTGGTATCCCATAAGAAATTGCTACTTTTTTTTTTTTCCCCTTCCAAGTTCAATTTAGATAGACACATCAAGTGTTAGATTCAAAGGCCCCCCAATCAATTTTCATATAAGGACTTAATGTTTAGCAGTATGTTAATTTTCTTTAGCCGAAATAGATTCCTCCTCCATCTCAATCCACCCATTAGATTTAACTCATCATACAGGGGTGGCCAACAAGAATAATCAAATGTAGTTACCCGTTTATTATCTAGTTTGAATTTTCCTTAAAAAAAAAGCTGCTCAACTTTTTTCAGAAGGAGAAAAAAAAAATGTCACCAATGATATTGGTATTTCTGAAGGAAATTGTAATTAACATGAAACGAAGTTAATAGAACTAAGAGGAAACAACTTGGATTGAAGTTGAAATAAAGTCAACGAGACACAGACAGTGACTTGTTCATCGATGAGTGTACAGTACTAAACATTACAAATGATTTGAATCATTAAAAATACAGACATTGCACTAGAAAACCTTAACCTACCTTTTTTTTTAATGGTTCAAGCGGTCTCAATCTATTTCGACAGGCTGGAGCTTTGTATCAATGGCAAGGCTAAAAAAATGTCAACTTGAATCATGAAAAGCAGCAAAATAATCATCTGAAACTGTTCTAATAACATGTTCCTCAGCAAACTTTGAGCAGCCAGAATATAGCTTGTTCAATCCATAATCGGGGACTGCTTGAACTCTTAAACATGCTGCAGGTAAGTCCCAAAACTGTTTCCGAACAAAACACCATGCTTTGACAACTCCACATTCCAGTTTGCTAGCAGAAGATTGCTATATAACTCTGCCTTGCAATGAGACATGTAAAAGATTGTCAGCTCTCTAGCAAGACAACTACCTTGCTCATTTACTGGTAGAACAGAGCAATCAAGCGCTTCAAGAACCCAAATTTCTGTTGCAGAGAGAACGGGATAGAAAACCTCTATGTCCCCAACCCAACTGAATTTTTTTCTCATCAAGACTGCAAGGGGTTTCATATGATTCAATGCTCCCAATGCCATATATTACCACTTGGAACCCTAACTCCAAGCCTGAAACCCTGCAAAAAGAATTAATTATATCTGGTGTTTACGTCTGTTCCACAAAGTTCTGATAGAATCGAGAGGCTCTCAACTTTCTTGACACACATCTGTATCTTCCGTATCAGCTTCCGTTGTCTATCTGGATCAGATATAGGATCAGATGGAACCCATGGATGCAGTTGTTTTACTGGACTCTCATTTTTAGAGAATTTCCTTCTTTTTCTGCCATGCCGAGGCAAAACAGTTACCCAATCCTCATTCAGAGTATGACTGTAAAGGGCAATGTAGAGAGAATTCCAACCTACAAAAAACAAAAAAAAAACTAATAGCAGATAAAAAAATTCCAACTGTTGACATGTGGACGTAAACTTATTGGAACTCACAGAACGATACACAGTAGAGTATCTATAGATTCAAATGAAGAAAATATTGGAAAAAGAAAAAACAGAGAACTGCTTCAAACATGCAACTAGGAAGGCA
>JAHLGP010016052.1:17714-31557 GCA_020141445.1 Bruguiera sexangula | reverse complement strand
TTAAGAAAATTACAAGATTTAAATTCAATTGATTATTAAAATGCATAAATACTTATAAGTCTTTAAAATTCTAATAGATGAAAACATGCAATGTTTTGATTTTTTCATTTATTATTAATGCCACTCAATTTTGAATGGTGAGAAAAACATAATATTTGAATATGTTAATTGAACAAAAATACAAGTAATGGACTCAATTGTATAAAATACACTTAAGTGGACGAATATTATAAATAGCAATGCTAAGCCTTAATGTTGGGTCAAGCATATTGCACTTGAGGGTTGTGCTAAAACTTCTTACTATTGTCCATTGCATTTGCTTTTTCTTAAGAAATATGTTTGTAAACTAAAATTATATAAATCATTTCAACCTGCATTGTGGCAATGGAGGCAATTTAAAAAATCAAACAACTAATTATTAACAATGCATAAATCCCTGTAAGTCTTTAAAATTCTGGTAGATGAAAAAAAGCAATGTTTAGATTTTTCATTTTATTGTTGATGCCACGACATTTTGAATGGTGAGAAAAACATAATATTTGAATATGTTAAGTGAGCAAAAATACATGTAATTGACTCAATTGTATAAAATACATTTTAATGGATGAATATTATAAATAGCAATGCTAAGCTTAAATGTTGGGTCAAGCATATTGCTCTTGAGGGTTGTAGGGAAACTTCTTATTATAGTTCATTGCATTTGCTTTTTCTTAAGTAATATGTTTGTTGGCTAAAATTACAAAATTTAAATTCAACTTATTATTAACTATGCACTAATCCCTATAAGTCTTTAAAATTCTAATTAATGAAAAAATGCAATGTTTAGATTTATCAATTTATTGTTGATGCCACTACATTTCGAATGGTGAGAAAAACATAATATTTGGATAAGTTAACTGAAAAAAATTACAAGTAATGGACTCAATTTTATAAAATACATTTTAGTGGATGAATATTATAAATAGGAATCCAAAGCTTTAAGGTTGGGTCAAGCATATTGCTCTTAAGGATTGTAGGGAAACTTCTTATTATAGTCCAGTGCATTTGTTTTTTCTTAGGTAATATGTTTGTAGACTAAAATTATATAAATCATTTGATATCACATTGTTGTAAAGGAGACAATTAAGAAAATTACAAAATCTAAACTCAACTGATTATTAACAATAAATTAACCCTTACAAGTCTTTAAAACTCTAAAAGCTGAAAAAAAAAAAAAAGGAATGTTTAGATTTTTCAATTTGTTGTTACTGCCACTCCTTTTTGAATGGTGAGAAAAACAAAATATTTCAAAATGTTAATTTAAAAAAAATACAAGTAATGGACTCAATTGTATAAAATACATTTTAGTGGATGAATATTATAAATGGCAATGCTAAGCTTTAATGTTGGGTCAAGCATATTGCCCTTGAAGATTGTGGGGAAACTTCTTATTATAGTCTATTGCATTTGCTTTTTCTTAAGTAATATGTTTATAGACTAGAATTATATTAATCATTTCAACCTGCATTGTGGTCATAGAGGCAAGTAAAAAAATTACAAAATTTAAATTCAACGGAATATTAACAATGCATTAATCCCTATAGGTCTTTAAAATTCTAATTGATAAAAAAATGCAATGTTTAGATTTTTCATTTTATTATTGATGCCACTGCATTTTGAATAGTGAGAAAAACATAATATTTGAATATATTAATTGAAAAGAAAATAAAAGAAATGGACTCAATTGTATAAAATGCATTTTAGTGGATGAATATATAAATAGGAATCCAAAGTTTTAATGTTAGGTCAAACATATTGCTCTTGAGGGGAGTGGGGAAACTTCATATTAGAATGCAATGCATTAGCTTTTTCTCAAGTTATATGTTTGTAAACTAAAATTATATAAATCATTTGATACCGCATTGTCGCAAAGGAGACAATTAAGAAAATTACAAAATTTATATTCAACTGATTATTAACAATGCACAAATCCCTATAAGTCTTTAAAATTCTAAAAGCTGAAAAAATGAATGTTTTGATTTTTCAATTTATTGTTAATGCCACTCCATTTTGAATGGTGAGAAAAACATAATATTTGAATATGTTAATTGAAAAAAAATACAAGTAATGGACTCAATTGTATAAAATACATTTTAGTCGATGAATATTATAAATAGTAATGTTAAGTTTTAATGTTGGGTCAAGCATATTGCCCTTGAAGGTTGTTAGGAAACTTGTTATTATAGTCCATTGCATTTGGTTTTCTTAAGTAATATGTTTGTAGACTAAAATTATATAAATCATTTCAACCTACATTATAGCAATGGAGGCAATTAAAAAAATTACAAAATTTAAATTCAACTGATTATTAGCAATGCATAAATCATTATAAGTCTTAAAATTCTAATAGATGAGAAAATGCAATATTTAGATTTTTCATTTTATTGTGGATGCCACTGCATTTTGAATGGTCAAAAAATCATAATATTTGAATATGTTAATTAAACAAAAATACAAGTAATGGACACAATTGTATAAAATACATTTTAGTGGATAAATATTATAAATAGCAATGCTAAGTTTTAATGTTAGGTCAAGCATATTGATCTTGAGGGTTATGGGGAAACTTTTTATTATAGTCCATTCCTTTTGCTTTTTCTTAGGTAATATGTTTGTAGACTAAAATTATATAAATCATTTCTTATCACTTTGTAGCAAAGGAGACAATTAAGAAAATTACAAAATCTAAATTCAAGTGATTATTAATAATAAATTAAACCCTACAAGTCTGTAAAATTCTAAAAGTTAATAAAATGGAATGTTTGATTTTTCAGTTTCTTGTTAATGCCATAACATTTTGAATGGTGAGAAAAACATAATATTTGAATATGTAAATTAAAGAAAAATACAAGTAATGGACTTAATTGTCTAAAATACATTTTAGTGGATGAATAATATAAATAGCAGTGCTAAGATTTAATATTGGGTCAAGCATATTGCACTTGAGGGTTATGGTGAAACTTCTTATTATATTCCATTGTATTTGCTTTTTCTTAAGTAATATGTTTATAAACTAAAATTATATAAATCATTTCAACCTGCATTGTGGCAATGAAGGTAATTAAAAAAATTAAAAAATTTAAATTTAACTAATTATTAACAATGCATAAATCCCTATAGGTCTTTAAAATTCAAAAAGCTAAAAAAATGCAATGTTTTTATTTATCAATTTATTGTTAATGCCACTCCATTTTGAATTGTGAGAGAAACATAATATTCGAATATGTTAATTGAAAAAAAACACAAGTAATAGACTCAATTATATAAAATACATTTTAGTGGATGAATATTATAAATAAGAATGTTAAGCTTAAATGTTGGGTCAAGCATATTACTCTTGAGGATTATGGGGAAACTTCTTATTATAGTCCATTGCATTTGATTTCAACCTATATTTTGAATGGTAAGAAAAATATAATACTTGAATTTGTTAATTGAAAAAAAATACAAGTAATGGACTCAATTATATAAAATACACTTCAGTGGATGAATATTATAAATAGCAATCTTAAGCATTAATGTTGGGTCAAACATATTACTCTTGAGGGGAGTACAGAAACTTCTTATTAGTGTCCATTGCAATTTTTTTTTTCATAAGTAATATGTTTGTTGACTCGAATTATATAAATAATTTCAACTTGCCTTGTGGCAAAGGAGGCAATTTAAAAAATTACAAAATTTAGATTCAACTGATTATTTACAATGCATAAATCCCTCTCAATTTTGAATGGTGAGAAAAACATAATATTTGAATTTGTTAATTGAAGAAAAATACAAGTAAGAGACTCAATTGTATAAAATATACTTTAGTGGATGAATATTATAAATAGCAATCCTAAGCTTTAATGTTGGGTTAAGCATATTACTCTTGAGGGGAGTGGGAAAACTTCTTATTAGAGTCCATTGCAGTTGCTTTCGTTTAAGTAATTTGTTTATCGACTCGAATAAAATAAATCATTTCAACTTGCATTGTGGCATAGGAGGCAATTGAAAATGTTATACAATTTAAATTCAACTAATTATTGACAATGCATGGCTATAAGTTTTTAAAATTGGAAAAGTTCAAAAAATACGATCTTTTGATTTTTCAATTTATTGTTAATCCCACTGCATTTTGTATGGTGAGAAAAACATAATATTTGAATTTCCTAATTGAAGAAAAATACATGTAATGAACTCAATTGCACAAAATACATTTTAATGGATGAATATTATAAATAGCAATCCTAAGTTTTAATGTTGCATCAAGCATATTGATCTTGAGGGGAGTGGGGAAACTTCTTATTAGAGTCCATTGCATTTGATTTTTCATAAGTAATATGTTTCTACACTAAAATTCTATAAATCATTTCAACTTGCATTATGGTAAAGGAGACAATTCAAAAACTGGCAAAATTTAAATTGAACTTATTATTAACAATGCACAAATCCTTGAAAGAGTTTGAAGTTCAAAAAGATGAAAAAATACAATGTTTGGATTTTTCAATTTGTTGCTAATCCCACAACATTTTGTATGGTGAGAAAAACATAATATTTGAATTTGTTCATTGAACAAAAATACAAGTAATGAACTCAATTGTATAAAATACACTTTAGTGATTGAATATTTTAAATAGCAATCATAAGCTTTAATGTTAGGTCAAGCATATTGTTCTTTAGGGGAGTGGGGAAACTTCTTATTAAAGTCCATTGCATTTGATTTTTCATAAGTCATATGTTTGTCGACTCAACTTATATAAATAATTTCAACTTGCATTGTGGCAAAGGAGGCAATTTAAAAAATTACAAAATTTGAATTCAACTAATTATTCACAATGCATAAATCCCTATAAGTTTTGAAAATTCAAAAAGTTGAAAAAATACAATGTTTTCATTTTTCCATTTATTGTTAATCCCACTACATTTTGAATGGTGAGAAAAACATAATATTTGAATTTGTTAATTGAACAAACATACAAGTAATGGACTCAATTGTACAAAAAACATTTTAATGGATGAATATTATAAATAGTAGTCCTAAGCTTTAGTGTTGGGTCAAGCATATTGCTCTTAAGGAGACTAGGGAAACTTCTTATTAGAGTCCATTGCATTCGATTTTTTATAAGTAATATGTTTGTAAGCTAAAATTCTATACATCGTTTCAACTTGCCTTGTGGCAAAGGTGACAATTAAAAAAATGACAAAATTTAAATTCAACTGATTATTAACAATGTATAAATCCCTCAAAGTGTTTAAAATTCAAAAAGTTGAAAAAATACAATGTTTTGATTTTCAATTTATTGTTAATCCCACTGCATTTTGAATGGTGAGAAAGATATAATATTTGTATTTGTTAATTGAACAAAAATGCAAGTAATAGACTCAATTGTATAAAATACACTTTAGTGGATGATTATTATAAATAGTAATCCTAAGCTTTAATGTTGCGTTAAGTATATTACTCCTTAGGGGAGTGGGGAAACTTCTTATTAAAGTCCATTGCATTTGCTTTTGTTTAAGTTATTTCTTTGTCGACCCGAATAATATAAATCATTTCAACTTGCATTGTGGTAAATGAGGCAATTAAAAATGTTATAAAATTTAAATTCAGCTAATTATTGACAATGGATGCCAATAAGTTTTTAAAATTGAAAAAGTGGAAAAAATACGATGTTGTGATTTTTCAATTTATCGTTAATCCCACTGCATTTTGTATAGTGAGAAAAACATAATATTTGAATTTGTTATTTGAAGAAAAATACATGTAATGGACTCAATTGTACAAAATACATTTTAGTGGATGAATATTATAAATAGCAATCCTAAGCTTTAGTGTTGGGTCAAGCATATTGATCTTGAGGGGAGTGGGGAAACTTCTTATTAGAGTCCATTGCATTTGATTTTTCATAAGTAATATGTTTCTACACTAAAATTCTATAAATCATTTCAACTTGCATTATGGTAAAGGAGACAATTCAAAAACTGGCAAAATTTAAATTGAACTTATTATTAACAATGCACAAATCCTTGAAAGAGTTTGAAGTTCAAAAAGATGAAAAAATACAATGTTTGGATTTTTCAATTTGTTGCTAATCCCACAACATTTTGTATGGTGAGAAAAACATAATATTTGAATTTGTTCATTGAACAAAAATACAAGTAATGAACTCAATTGTATAAAATACACTTTAGTGATTGAATATTTTAAATAGCAATCATAAGCTTTAATGTTAGGTCAAGCATATTGTTCTTTAGGGGAGTGGGGAAACTTCTTATTAAAGTCCATTGCATTTGATTTTTCATAAGTCATATGTTTGTCGACTCAACTTATATAAATAATTTCAACTTGCATTGTGGCAAAGGAGGCAATTTAAAAAATTACAAAATTTGAATTCAACTAATTATTCACAATGCATAAATCCCTATAAGTTTTGAAAATTCAAAAAGTTGAAAAAATACAATGTTTTCATTTTTCCATTTATTGTTAATCCCACTACATTTTGAATGGTGAGAAAAACATAATATTTGAATTTGTTAATTGAACAAACATACAAGTAATGGACTCAATTGTACAAAAAACATTTTAATGGATGAATATTATAAATAGTAGTCCTAAGCTTTAGTGTTGGGTCAAGCATATTGCTCTTAAGGAGACTAGGGAAACTTCTTATTAGAGTCCATTGCATTCGATTTTTTATAAGTAATATGTTTGTAAGCTAAAATTCTATACATCGTTTCAACTTGCCTTGTGGCAAAGGTGACAATTAAAAAAATGACAAAATTTAAATTCAACTGATTATTAACAATGTATAAATCCCTCAAAGTGTTTAAAATTCAAAAAGTTGAAAAAATACAATGTTTTGATTTTCAATTTATTGTTAATCCCACTGCATTTTGAATGGTGAGAAAGATATAATATTTGTATTTGTTAATTGAACAAAAATGCAAGTAATAGACTCAATTGTATAAAATACACTTTAGTGGATGATTATTATAAATAGTAATCCTAAGCTTTAATGTTGCGTTAAGTATATTACTCCTTAGGGGAGTGGGGAAACTTCTTATTAAAGTCCATTGCATTTGCTTTTGTTTAAGTTATTTCTTTGTCGACCCGAATAATATAAATCATTTCAACTTGCATTGTGGTAAATGAGGCAATTAAAAATGTTATAAAATTTAAATTCAGCTAATTATTGACAATGGATGCCAATAAGTTTTTAAAATTGAAAAAGTGGAAAAAATACGATGTTGTGATTTTTCAATTTATCGTTAATCCCACTGCATTTTGTATAGTGAGAAAAACATAATATTTGAATTTGTTATTTGAAGAAAAATACATGTAATGGACTCAATTGTACAAAATACATTTTAGTGGATGAATATTATAAATAGCAATCCTAAGCTTTAGTGTTGGGTCAAGCATATTGATCTTGAGGGGAGTGGGGAAACTTCTTATTAGAGTCCATTGCATTTGATTTTTCATAAGTAATATGTTTCTACACTAAAATTTTATAAATCATTTCAACTTGCATTATGGCAAAGGAGACAACTAAAAAAAAAGACAAAATTTAAATTGAACTAATTATTAACAATACATAAATCCCTGAAAGAGTTTGAAGTTCAAAAAGATGAAAAAATACAATGTTTTGATTTTTCAATTTGTTGTTAATCCCACAACATTTTGTATGGTGAGAAAAACATAATATTTGAATATGTTCATTGAAAAAAAAATACAAGTAATGGACTTAATTGTATAAAAAGTATTTTAGTGGATGAATATTATAAATAGCTATCCTAACCTTGAATGTTAGGTCAAGCATATTGTTCTTGAAGGGAGTGGGGAAACTTCTTATTAAAGTCCATTGCATTTGATTTTTCATAAGTAATATGTTTGTCGAGTCGAATTATATAAATATTTTCAACTTGCATTGTGGCAAAGGAGGCAATTCAAAAATTACAAAATTTCAATTCAACTAATTACTGACAATGCATAAGTCCCTATGAGTTTTTAAAATTCAAAAAGTTGAAAAAAATACAATGTTTTGATTTTTCAATTTATTGGTGATCCAACTGCATTTTGAATGGTGAGAAAAACATAATATTTGAATTTGCTAATTGAAAAAAAAAATATAAGTAATGGACTCAATTGTATAAAATACACTTCAGTTGATGAATATTATAAATAGCAATCCTAAGCTTTAATGTCGGGTCAAACATATTACTCCTGAGGGGAGTACGGAAACTTCTTATTAGTGTTCATTGCATTTTCTTTTTCATAAGTAATATGTTTGTTGACTCGAATTATATAAATAATTTCAACTTGCTTTGTGGCAAAGGAGGCAATTTAAAAAATTACAAAATTTAAATTCAAGTGATTATTTACAATACATAAATCCCTCAAAGAGTTTAAAATTCAAAAAGTTGAAAAAATACAATGTTTTGATTTTTCAATTTATTGTTAATCCCTTTCAATTTTGAATGATGAGAAAAACATAATATTTGAATTTGTTAATTGAAGAAAAATACAAGAGACTCAATTGTATAAAATACACTTTAGTGAATGAATATTATAAATAGCAATTCTAGGCTTTAATGTTGGGTTAAGCATATTACTCTTGAGGGGAGTAGGGAAACTTCTTATTAGAGTCCATTGCAGTTACTTTCGTTTAAGTAATTTGTTTGTTGACTCGAATTATATAAATCATTTCAACTTGCATTGTGGTGAAGGAGGCAACTAAAAAATTTTAAAAAATTTAAATTCAAATAATTATTGACAATGCATAAACCCCTATAGGTTTTGGAAATTCAAAAATTTGAAAACATACAATGTTTTGATTTTTCAATTTATTGTTAATTCCACTGCATTTTGAACAGTGAGAAAAATATAATATTTGAATTTGTTAATTGAACAAAAATACAAGTAATGGACTCAATTATACAAAATACACTTTAGTAGATGAATATTATGAATAGCGATCCTAAGTTTTAATGTAGGGTCAAGCATATTGCCCTTCAGGGCAATGGGGAAACTTCTTATTAGAGTCCATTGCATTTGATTTTTCATAAGTAATATGTTTCTACACTAAAATTCTATAAATCATTTCAACTTGCATTATGGCAAAGGAGACAATTAAAAAAATGACAAAATTTAAATTCAACTAATTATTTACAATGTATAAATCCCTCTAAGAGTTTAAAATTCAAAACTTTAAAAAATACAAAGTTTTGATTTTTGAATTTATTGTTAGTTTCACTGCATTTTGAACAGTGAGAAAAACATAATGTTTGAATTTGTTCATTAAACAAAAATACAAGTAATGGACTCAATTGTATAAAATACACTTTAGTGGATAAATATTATATATAGCAATCCTAAACTTTAATGTTAAGTCAAGCATATTGCTTCTGAGGGAAATGGGGAAACTTCTTATTAGAGTCCATTACATTTGATTTTTCATAAGTAATATGTTCCTACACTAAAATTCTATAAATCATTTCAACTTGCATTATGGCAAAGGAGACAATTAAAAAAATGACAAAATTTAAATTCAACCGATTATTTAAAATGCATAAATCCCTTAAAGAGTTTAAAATTCAAAAAGTTGAAAAAATACAACATTTTGATTTTTCAATTTATTGTTAATCCCACTCAATTTTGAATGGTGAGAAAAACATAATGTTTGAATTTGTTAATTGAACAAAAATACAAGCAATAGACTCAATTGTATAAAATACACTTTAATGGATTAATATTATAAATAGCAATCCTATGTTTTAATGTTGGGTCAAGCATATTCTTCGTGAGGGGAGTGGGGAAATTTCTTATTAGAGTCCATTGCATTCATTTTTTCTTAAGTAATATGTTTGTTGACACAAATTATAGAAATCATTTCAATTGTACAAAATACACTTTAGTGGATGAATATTATAAATAGCAATCCCAAGCTTTAAAGTTGGGTCAAGCATATTACTCTTGAGGGAAGTGGGGAAACTTCCTATTAGAGCTCATTGCATTTGATTTTTCATAAGTAATATGTTTCTACACTAAAATTCTATAAATCATTTCAACCTGCATTATGGAAAAAGAAACAATTAAAAAAATGATAAAATTTAAATTCAATTGATTATTTGCAATGGATAAATCCCTCAAAGAGTTTAAAATTCAAAAAGTTTAAAAAATGCAATGTTTTGATTTTTTAATTTATTGTTAAGTTCACTGCATTTTGAATGGTGAGAAAAACATAATGTGTGAATTTGTTAATTGAACAACAATACAAGCAATGGACTCAATTATGTAAACTACACTTTTGTGGATGAATATTATAAATAGCAATCCTAAGCTTTAATGTTGGGTCAAGCATATTCCCCTCGAGGGGAGTGGGGAAACTTCTTATTTAAGTCCATTGCATTTGCTTTTTCTTAAGTAATATATTTGTCGACACGAATAATAGAAATCATTTCAATTGTACAAAATATACTTTAGTGGATGAATATTGTAAATAGCAATCCTAGGCTTTAAAGTTGCGTTAAGCATATTGCTCTTCAGGAAAGTGGGGAAACATTTTATTGGAGCTCATTGCATTTGATTTTTCATAAGGAATATGTTTCTACACTAAAATTCTATAAATCGTTTCAATTTGCATTATGGCAAACAAGATAATTAAAAAAATGACAAAATTTAAATTCAACTGATTATTAATAATGCATAATTCCCTCAAAGAGTTTAAAATTCAAATCGTTGAAAAAATACAAGGTTTTGATTTTTCAATTTATTGTTAATCTCACTGCATTTTGAATGGTGATAAAAACATAGTATTTGAATTTGTTAATTGAACAAAATTACAAGTAATGGACTCAATTATATTATAAATTGCAATCCTAAGCTTTAGTGTTGGGTAAAGCATATTCCTTTTGAGGAGAGTGCAGAAACTTCTTATTATGTTTGTCGACACAAATTATAGAAATCATTTCAACTAGCGTTGTGGCAAAGGAGGCAATTAAAAAAATTTCAAAATTTAAATTGAACTAATTATTGACAATGCATAAATCCCTATTTGTTTTTAAATTCCAAAAAGTTGAAGAAATAAAATGTTTTGATTTTCAATTTATTGTTAATCCAACTACATTTTGAATGATGAGAAAAATATAATATTTGAATCTATTAATTGAACAAAAACACAAGTAATGGACTTAATTCTGCAAAATACACTATAGTGGATGAATATTATAAATATCAATCTTAAGCTTTAATGTTGGGTCAAGCATATTGCTCTTAAGGGGAGTGGGGAAACTTCTTTCTAGAGTCCATTGCATTTGATTTTTCATAAGTAATGTGTTTGTAGGCTAAAATTCTATAAATCATTTCCATTTGTGGCAAAGGAAACAATTAAAAAAATGACAAAATTTAAATTCATCTAATTATTAACAATGCATAAATCCCTGATAGATTTTACAATTCAAAAAGATGAAAAAATACAATATTTTGATTTTTCAATTTATTGCTAATCCCACTGCATTTTGAATGGTGAGAAAAACATCTTATTTGAATTTGTTAATTGAACAACAATATATGTAATGGACTCAATTGTATAAAATACACTTTAGCAGATGAATATTATAAATAGCAATCCTAAGCTTTAATGTCCAGTCATGCATATTACTCTTAAGGGAAGTGGGGAAACTTTTTATTAGAGTCCATTACATTTGCTTTTTCAGAAGTAATATGTTCCTACACTAAAATTCGATAAATCATTTCAACTTGCTTTATGACAAAGGAGACAATTAAAAAAATGAGAAAATTTAAATTTAATTGATTATTTACAATGCATAAATTCCTCAAAGAGTTTAAAATTCAAAAAGTTGAAAAAATAAAATAATTTGATTTTTCAATTTATTGTTAATTTCATTGCATTTTGAATGGTGAAAAAAACATCTTATTTGAATTTGTTAATTGAACAACAATATAAGTATTAGACTCAATTGTATAAAATACACTTTAGCAGATGAATATTATAAATAGCAATACTAAGCATTAATGTTCGGTCAAGCATATTAGTCTTAAGGGGAGTGAGGAAACTTTTTATTAAAGTCCATTGCATTTTCTTTTTCTTAAGTAATATGTTTGTTGACTCGAATTATATAAATTATTTCAACTTTCATTGTGGAAAGTAGGCAATTAAAAAAATTACAAAATTTAAATTTAACTAATTATTAGCAATGCATAAATCCCTAAAAGAGTTTAAAATTCAAAAAGTAAAAAAAAAAACAATGTTTTGAGTTTTCAATTTATTGCTAATCCCACTACATTTTGAATGGTGAGCAAAATATAAGATTTGAATTTGTTGATTGAACAGAAATATAAGTAATGGACTTAATTGTGCAAAATATACTGTAGTGGATGAATATTATAAATAGCAATCATAAGTTTTAATGTCCGGTCAAGTATATTACTCTTGAGGGGAGTGGGGAAACTTTTTATTAGGGTTCATTGCATTTGCTTTTTTTTTTAAGTAACATGTTTCTACACTAAAATTCTATAAATCATTTCAACTTGCATTATCGCAAAGGAGGCAGTTAAAAAAATGACAAAATTTAAATTCACTTGAGTATTAACGAAGAATTTCACCTTGTAAGACTTTAAAATTCTAACAATTAAAATAATGCAAGGTTTTTATTTTTTAAATACTTTTGAATCCAATTGCATTTTCAATAGTGAGATAAAGCTAATATTTAAATATGTTAATTCACCAAAATAAAAGCAATGGACTTAATTGTATAAAATACACTTTAGTGGATGTCTAATATAAATTGAAATCTCAAGTTTCAATGTTAAACCCAGCATATAGCTCTAGAGCGTAGTGGGCTAACTTTTTATTAAAGTCCATTACATTCACTTATTTTTCATTAACATGTTTTTATACTAAAATTATATAAATAATGTCAAATTGCATTATGGTAATGGAGACAGTTAAAAAAAAAAACAAAATTTAAATTCACAATAGTATTAATAAAGAATTTCTCCCTATAAGTCTTTAAAATTATAAAAATTAAAATAATGTAATATTTTTATTTTTTAAATAATTTTTAATTCCATTGCATTTTCAATGGTGAGTGAAACCTAAAATTTGAATATGTTAATCCACCAAAATAAAATCAATGGACTTAATTGAATAAAATACACTTTAGTGGATGATTGTTATAAATTCCACTCCTGAGCTTCAATGTTGGGTCAAGCATACAACTCTATAGTATAGTAAGTTAACTTTTTATTAGAGTCTATGGAATTCACTTTTATTTTATTAACATGTTTGTATACTAAAATTATATAAATCATATCAAATTGTATTGTGGTAATGGAAAGAATTAAAAAAAAATTACAAAATTTCACTTGAGTATTGCCAAAGTTTTTCTCCCAATAAGATATTAAAATTCTAACAATTAAAATAATGCAATATTTTATTTTTTTAAATACTTTTGAATCCAATTGCATTTTCAATAGTGAGATAAACGTAATATTTGAATATGTTAATTCACCAAAATAAAAGTAATGGACTTAATAATAATGGACTTAATTAAATAAAATACACTTTAGTGGATGACTGTTATAAATTCCACTCTCGAGCTTCAATGTTAGGTCAAACATACAACTTTACAGTATAGTGGGTTAACTTTTTATTAGAGTTTGTTGAATTCACTTTTCTTTAATTAACATGTTTGTATACCAAAATTATATAAATCATATCAAATTGCATTGTGGTAATGAAGAGAATTAAAAAAAATTACAAAATTTCACTTGAGTATTGCCAAAGTTTTTCTCCCAATAAGA
>JAHLGP010016052.1:0-11843 GCA_020141445.1 Bruguiera sexangula | reverse complement strand
TATAAATCATGTCAAATTGCATTGTGGGCATGGAGACAATTAAAAAATTACAAATTTTCAATTCACTTAAGTATTAAAGAAGAATTTCTCGCTGTAAGACTTTAAAATTCTAAAAATTAAAGTAAATCAATGTTTTAATTTTTTAAATAATTTTTAATTCCATTATATTTTTAATGGTGAGATAAACCTAAAATTTGAATATGTTAATTCACCAAAACAAAAGCAATGGAGTCAATTGTATAAAATACACTTTAGTGGATGACTATTATAAATTACAATCTCAAACTTCAATGTAGGGTCAAGCACATAACTTTAAAGAGTAGTGGACTAACTTCTTAGTAGAGTTCGTTGCATTCACTTTTCCTTAATTAGCATGTTTGTATCCTAAAATTATATAAATCATGTCTAATTGCATTATGGGCATAGGCATGATTAAAAAAATTACATATTTTAAATTCACTTGAGTATTAACGAAGAATTTCTCCCTATAAGAGTTTAAATTTTTAAAAATTAAAATAATGCATTGTTTTTATTTTTTAAATAATTTTAAAATGCATTGCATTTTTAATGGTGAGATAAACCTAAAATTTGAATATGTTAATTCACCAAAACAAAAGCAATGGAATCCATTGTATAAAATAAACTTTAGTGGATGACTATTATAAATTCCAATCCCAAGCTTCAATATGGGGTCAAGCACATAACTTTAAAGAGCAGTGGACTAACTTTTTAGTAGAGTCTATTGCATTCACTTTTCCTTAATTAACATGTTTGTATCCTAAAATTATATAAATCATGTCAAATTGCATTGTGGGCATAGGCACAATTAAAAAAATTACAAATTTTAAATTCACTTGAGTATTAACGAAGAATTTCTCCTTATAGGAGTTTAAAATTTTAAAAATTAAAATAATGCATTGTTTTTATTTTTTAAATAGTTTTTAAATCCATTGCATTTTCAATGGTGAGAAAAACCTAAAATTTGAATATGTTAATCCACCAAAATAAAAGCAATGGAATCAATTGTATAAAATAGTGCTTTTATTTTTTAAATAATTTTTAATACCATTGTAATTTTCAATGGAGAGATAAACATAATATTTGAATATGTTAATTTACCAAAATAAAAGCAATAGACTCAATTGCATAAAATACACTTTAATGGATGATTATAATAAATTCCAATCTTGTGTTTCAATGTTTGATCAATCATATAGCTCTAGAGCATAGTGGCTAACTTCTTATTAGGGTTCATTGCATTTGCTCTTCTTTAATTAACATGTTTGTATACGAATATTATATAAATCATGTCAAATTGCATTGTGATAATGAAGTCAATTAAAAAAATTACAGAATTTATATTCACTTGAGTATTAATGTAAAATTTCTCCCTATAAGACTTTAGAATTCTAAAAATTAAAATAATGCAATGTTTTTAGTTTTTAAATAATTTTTAATTCCATTACATTTTCAATGGTGAGATAAATCTAATATTTGAATTTGTTAATTTGCCAGACAAAAAGCAATGGTCTCAATAGTATAAAATACACCTTAAGGGAGAACTATTATAAATTCCAATCCCGAACATTAATGTTGTGTCAAGCATATAGCTCTAGAGCATAGTGGGCTAACTTCTTATAAGAGTCCATTGTGTTTGCTTGTATTTAATTAACATGTTTGTATATTAAAATTATATAAATAATGTCAAATAGAATTATGGTAATGGAGACAATTAAAAAAAATTACCAAATTTAAATTCACTTGAGTATTAACGAAGAATTTCTCTCTCTAATACTTTAAAATTCTAAAAATTAAAATAATGCAATGTTTTTATTTTTTAAAAAAGTCTTAATACCATTGCATTTTGATTGGTAAGATAAACGTAATATGTGAATATGTTAATTGACCACGAATAAATGCAATGGACACAATTGTACAAAATGTACTTAGTAAATGACTACTGTAAATTCTGATCCCATGTTTCAATGTTAGGTCAAATATATAGCTTTAGAGTGTTGTGGACTAACCTCTTATTAGAATCCATTGCATTCACTTTTATTTAATCAACATGTTTGTATACTAAAATTATATAAATCATGTCAACTTGCATTATGGTAATAGAGACAATTAAAAAAATTACAAAATTTAAATTCACTTGACTATTAATGAAAAATTTCTCCTGATAAAACATTTGAATTCTAAAAATTAAAATAATGCAATACTTTTATTCTTTAAATAATTTTTAATACCATTGCATTTTCAATGGTGAGATAAACATAATATTTGAATATGTTAATTTACCAAAACAAAAGCAATAGACTCAATTGTATAAAATACACATTAGTGGATGATTATAATAAATTCTAATCTTGCGTTTCAACATTTGATCAAGCATACAACACTAGAGCGTAGTGCACTAACTTCTTATTAAGTTCAATTGCATTTGTTTTTATTTAATTAACATGTTTTTATACAAAAGTTATAAAAATCATGTCAAATTGCATTGCGATAATGAAGACAATTAAAAAAATTACAGAATTTAGATTCACTTGAGTATTAATGTAAAATTTCTCCCCCTAAAATTTTAAAATTTTAAAAGTTAAAATAACGCAATGTTTTTATTTTTTAAATAATTTTTAATTCCATTGCATTTTTAATGGTGAGACAAATCAAATATTTGAATTTGTTAATTTGCCAAACTAAAAGCAATGGCCTCAATAATGTAAAATACACCGTCGTGGATAACTATTATAAATTCCAATCTCGAGTTTCAATGTTATGTCAAGCATATAGCTTTAAAGCGTAGTGGGTTAACTTCTTATTTGAGTCCATTACGTTCGCTTTTATTTAATTAACATGTTTTTATATTAAAATTATATAAATCATGTCAAATTGCATTGTGGTAATGGAGACAATTAAAAAAATTACCAAATTTAAATTCACTTGAGCATTAATGAAGAATTTTTCCCTGTAAGATATTAAAATTCTAAACATCAAAATAATGCAAGGTTTTTATTTTTTTAAAAAATTCTTAATCCCACTGCATTTTTAATGGTGAGATAAATCTAATATTTAAATATATTAATTAAACACAAATAAAAGTAACAGACTCAATTGTACAAAATAAACTTTAGCGGATGACTATTATAAATTCCAATCCCAAGTTTCAATGTTGGGTCAAGCATAAGCTCTAGAACATAGTGGGTTAACTTTTTATTAGAGTCCATTACATTCACCTTTATTTAATTAACATGTTTGTATACTACAATTATATAAATCATGTCAAATTGCATAGTGGTAATACCAAATTTAAATTCACTTGAGTATTAACGAAGAATTTCTCCCTCCAAGACTTTAAAATTCTAAAAAAGAAAATAATGCAATGTTTTTATTTTTTAAAAAAGTCTTAATACCGTTGCATTTTGAATGGTGAGATAAACGTAATATATGAATATGTTAATTGACCACAAATACATGCAATGGACTCAATTGTACAACATACACTATAGTGGATGAGCATTATAAATTCCAATCCCATGTTTCAATGTTGGGTCAAATATATAGCTCTAGAGTGTAGTGGACTAACAAATATATAGCTATAGAGTGTAGTGGACTAACTTCTTATTAGACTTCATTGCATTTGCTTTTATTTAATCAACATGTTTGTATATTAAAATTATATAAATCATGTCAACTTGCATTGTGGTAATGGAGACAATTAAAAAAATTACCAAATTTATTAAAAAATTCTGAATACCATTTCATTTTTAATGGTGAGATAAATGTAATATTTGAATATGTTAATTGAACACAAATAAAAGTAATGAACTCAATTGTACAAAATAAACTTTAGCGGATGACTATTATAAATTCCAATCCAAAGGTTCAATGTTGTGTCAAGCATATATCTCCAAAGTGTAGTGAGCTAACTTCTTAGTCGAGTCAATTGAATTCGCTTTTATTTAATTAACATGTTTGTATACTAAAATTATATAATTCATGTCAAATTGCATTGTGGTAATGGAGACAATTAAAAACATTACCAAATTTAAATTCACTTGAGTATTAATGAAGAATTTATCCCTCTAATACTTTAAAATTCTAAATATTAAAATAATGCAATGTTTTTATTTTTTAAAAAAGTCTTAATAACATTGCATTTTGAATGATGAGATAAACGTAATATGTGAATATATTAATTGACCACAATTAAATGCAATGGACTCGATTGTACAAAATATACTTTAATGGATGACTATTATAAATTCCAATCCCATATTTCAATGTTGGATCAAATATATAGTTGTAGAGTGTTGTGGACTAACTTCTTATTAGAGCCCATTGCATATGCTTTTATTTAATTAACATGTTTGTATACTAAAATTATATAAATCATGTCAACTTGCATTGTGGTAATGGAAACAATTAAAAAAATTGAAAAATTTAAATTAACTTGACTGTTAATGAAGATTTTCTCTTGGTAAAACATTCGAATTCTAAAAATTAAAATAGTGCAATGCTTTTATTTTTTAAATAATTTTTAATACCATTGCATTTTCAATGGTGAAATAAACATAATATTTGAATATGTTAAATTACCAAAATAAAACCAATAAACTCAATTGTATAAAATACACTTTAGTGGATGATTATTATAAATTCCAAACTCATGTTTTAATGTTTGATCAAGCATACAACTCTATAGCGTAGTGGGCTAACTTCTTATTAGGGTTCATTGCATTCGCTTTTATTTAATTAACATGTTTCTATATGAAAATTATAGAAATCATGCCAAATTGCATTACGATAATGGAGACAATTAAAAAAATTACAAAATTTATATTCACTTGAGTATTAGCATAAAATTTCTCCTTGTAAGATTTTAAAATTCTAAAAATTAAAATAATGCAATGTTTTTATTTTTTAAATAATTTTTAATTCCATTGCATTTTTAATGGTGAGATAAATCTAATATTTGAATTTGTTAATTTGCCAAACTAAAAGCAATGGTCTCAATAGTATAAAATACACCTTAGTGGATAACTATTATAAATTCCAATGCCCAGCTTCAAAGTTATGTCAAACATATAGCTCTAAAGCGTAGTGGGTTAACTTCTTATTTGAGTCCATTGCATTTGCTTTTATTTAATTAACATATTTGTATATTAAAATTATATGAATCATGTCAAATTGCATTGTGGTAATGGAGACAATTAAAAAAATTACCAAATTTACATTCACTTAAGTATTAATGAAGAATTTTTCCCTGTAAGATATTAAAATTCTAAACATCAAAATAATGCAAGGTTTTTATTTCTTAAAAAATTCTTAATTCCACTACATTTTTAATGGTGAGATAAATCTAATATTTAAATATGTTAATTGAACACAAATAAAAGTAATGGACTCAATTGTACAAAATAAACTTTAGCAGATGACTATTACAAATTTCAATCCCAAGTATCAATGTTGGGTCAAGCATAAGCTCTAAAGTGTAGTGGGCTAACTTTTTATTAGTGTCCATTGCATTTACTTTTATTTAATTAACATGTTTGTATATTAAAATTATATAAGTCATGTCAAATAGCATTATGGTAATGGAGATAATTAAAAAAAATTACCAAATTTAAATTCACTTGAGTATTAACGAAGAATTTCTCCCTCTAAAACTTTAAAATTCTAAAAGTGAAAATAATGCAATGTTTTAATTTTTTTAAAACGTCTTAATACTATTGCATTTTGAATGGTGAGATAAACGTAATATGTGAATATGTTAATTGACCACAAATACATGCAATGGACTTGATTGTACGAAATACACTTTAATGGATGACTATTATAAATTCCAATCTCATGTTTCAATGTTGGGTCAAATATATAGCTCTAGAGCATAGTGGACTAATTTCTTATTAGACTCCATTGCATTCACTTTTATTTAATCAACATGTTTGTATACTAAAATTATATAAATCATGTCAACTTGCATTATGGTAATGGAGACAATTAAAAAAATTACAAAATTTAAATTCACTTGACTGTTAATGAAGAATTTCTCCTGGTAAAACAATTGAATTCTAAAATTTAAAATAATGCAATGCTTTTATTTTTTAAATGATTTTTAATACCATTGCATTTTCAATGGTGAGATAAACATAATATTTGAATATGTTAAATTACCAAAATAAAAGCAATAGACTCAGTTGTATAAAATACACTTTAGTGGATGATTATTATAAATTCCAAACTTGTGTTTTAATGTTTGATCAAGCATACAGCTCTATAGCGTAGTGGGCTAATTTTTTATTAGGATTTATTGCATTCGCTTTTATTTAATTAACATGTTTGCATATGAAAATTATAGAAATCATGTCAAATTGCATTACAATAATGGAGACAATTAAAAAAATTATAGAATTTATATTCATTTGAGTATGAATGTAAAATTTCTCCCTGTAAGATTTTAAAATTTTAAAAATTAAAATAACACAATGTTTTTATTTTTTAAATAATTTTTAATTCCATTGCATTGTGGTAATAGAGAATTAAAAAAATTACCAAATTTAAATTCACTTGAGTATTAACGAAGAATTTCCCCCTCTAATACTTTAAAATTCTAAAAATTAAAATAATACAATGTTTTTATTTTTTAAAGAAGTCTTAATACCATTGCATTTTGAATGGTGAGATAAACGTAATATGTAAATATTTTAATTGACCACAAATAAAAGCAATGGACTTGATTGCGCAAAATACACTTTAGTGAATGACTATTATAAATTCTGATCTCATGTTTCAATGTTGAATCAAATATATAACTTTAGAGCATGGTGGGCTAATTTCTTATTAGAGTTCATTGCATTTGCTTTTATTTAATTAACATGTTTGGATACGAAAATTATATAAATCATGTCAAATTGCATTGTGGTTATGGACACAATTAAAAAAATTACAAAAGTTAAATTTACTCGATTATTAGTGAAGAATTTTTCCTTGTAAGACTTTTAAATTCTAAAAATTAAAATAATACAATGTTTTTATTTTTTAAAAAAATTCTTAATACCATGGCATTTTCAATGTTGAGATAAACGAAATATTTGAATATGCTAATTAAACACAAATAAAAGTAATGGACTCAATTGTACAAAATACACTTTAGTGGATGACTATTATAAATTGCAATCTCATATTTCAATATTGAGTCAAGCATATAGCTCTAGAGCATAATGAGCTATCTTCTTATTAGAGTCCATTACATTTGCTTTTATTTAATTAACATGCCTGTATACTAAAATGATATAAATTATGTCAAATTGCATTATGGTAAAGGAGAGAATTAAAAAATTATAGAATTTACATTCACTTGAGTATTAACGTAAAATTTGTCCCTATAAGACTTTAAAATTATAAAAATTAAATAATGCAATGTTTCTATTTTTTAAATAATTTTTAATTCCATTGCATTCTCAATGGTAAGATAAACCTAATCTTTAAATATGTTAATTTGCCAAAATAAAAGTGATGGACTCAATAGTATAAAATACACCTTGGTGGATGATTATTATAAATTCCAATTCCAAGCGTCAAGGTTGGGTCAAGCATATAACTCTAGAGCATAGTGGACTAACTTCTTATTAGAGCCCATTGCATTCAATTTTATTTAATTGACATGTTTTTATACTAAAATTATATAAATCATGTCAAATTGCAATGTGAAAATGGGGACAATTAAAAAAATTGCCAAATTTAAATTCACTTGAGTATTAATGAAGAATTTCTACCAATAATACTTTAAAAATGTAAAAATTAAAATAATGCAATATTTTTATTTTTAAATAATTTTTAATTCCATTTCATTTTTAGTAGTGAGATAAACCTAATATTTGTATATGTTAATTTGCCAAAATAAAACCAATGGACTCAATTGTATAAAATAATCTTTAGTACCTGACTATTATAAATTTCAATCATAATCTTCAATGTTAAGTCAAGCATATAACTCTAAGTTACGTTGCATTCACTTTTGTTTAATTAACATGTTTGTACACTAAAATTATATTAATCTTGTCAAATGGCATTATGGTAATGGAGACAATTAAAATAATAAAAAAATTTAAATTCACTTGAGTATTAACCAAGAATTTCTCCTTGTAAGATTTTAAAATTCCAATAATTAAAATAATGCAATGTTTTTATATTTTTAATAATTTTTATTACCATTGTATTTTCAATGGTGAAATAAATATAATTTTTGAATATGTTAATTGAACAAAAATAAAAGTAAGGGACTCAATTGTACAAAATAAAGTTGAACCGATGACTATTATAAATTCCAATCCTAAGCTTTAATGTTGAATCAAGCATATAGCTCTAGAGCATAGTAGACTAATTTCTTATTAGAGTCCATTGCATTCACTTTTATTTAATTAGCATGTTTGTATACTAAAATTTTATAAATCATGTCAAATTGCATTATGGAAATGGAAAAAATTAATAAAATTACAGAATTTACATTCACTTGAGTTTTAGCGAAGAATTTCTCCCTGTAAGATTTTAAAATTCTAAAACTTAAAATAATGCAATGCTTTTATTTTTTATATAATTTTTAATTCCATTTCTTTTTCAATGGTGAGAGAAACCTAATATTTGAATATGTTAATTTACCAAAATTAAAGCAACAGACTCAATTGTATAAAATACATTTTAGTGGATAAATATTATAAATTCCAATCTCGAGTTTCAATGTTAGGTCAAGCATATAGCTCTAAAGCATAATAGACTAACTTCTTATTATAGTACATTGCCTTCACTTTTATCTAATTAACATGTTTGCATACTAACATTATATAAATCATGTCAAATTACATTGTGGTAATGGAGACAATTAAAAAAATTACCAAATTTAAATTCACTTGAATATTAACGAAAAATTTCTCCTTGTAAGATATTAAAATTCTAAAAATTAAAATAATACAATGTTTTTATTTTTTTAAAAAAATTCTTTATACCATTGCATTTTGAATGGTGAGATAAATATAATATTTGAATATGTAAATTGAACACAAATAAAGGTAATAGACTCAATTGTACAAAACACCCTTTAGTGAATGACTATTATAAATTCTAATCCCAAGTTTCAATATTGGGTCAAGTATGTAGCTCTAGAGCATAGTGGACTAACTTCTAATTAGAGTTCATTGCATTTACTTTTATTTAATGGAGACACTTAAAAAAATTACAAAATTTAACTTCACTTGAGTATTAACGAAGAATTTCTCCTTGTAAAATTTTAAAATTCAAAAATTTCAAATAATGCAATTTTTTTATTTTTTAAAAAGATTTTAATACCATTGCATTTTCAGTGGTGAGATAAACCTAATATTTGAATATCTTAATTTTCCAAAATAAAACCAATGGACTCAATTATATAAAATAAATTTTAGTGGATGACTGTTATAAATTCCAATCCCAAATTTCAATGTTGGGTTAAGCATATAGGTCTAGTGCGTAGTGAACTAACTTGTTATGAGAGTCCATTGCATTCGCTTTTGTTTAATTAACATGTTTGTACACTAAAATTATATTAATCATGTCAAATTGCACTGTGGTAATGTAGACAATTAAAATAATTAACAAATTTAAATTCACTTGAGTATTAACCAAGAATATCTTCATGTAAGAGTTCAAAATTCTAATTATTAAAATAATGCAATGCTTTTATATTTTTAATAATTTGTATTACCATTGCATTTTCAATGGTGAGATCAACATAATTTTTGAATATTTTAATTGAACAAAAATAAAAGTAAGGGACTCAATTGTACAAAATACAACTTAGCAGATGACTATTATAAATTTCAATGCCAAGCTTCAATGTTAGGTCAAGCATATAACTCTAGAGTGTAATAGACTAACTTCTTATTAGAGTTCATTGCATTCACTTTTATCTAATGAACATGTTTGCATAATAAAATTATATAAATCATGTCAAATTGCATTGTGGTAATGGAGACAATTAAAAAAATTACCAAATTTAAATTTACCTGAGTATTAATGAAGAAATTCTCCTTGTAAGATATTAAAATTCTAAAAATTAAAATAATGCAATGTTTTTAGTTTTTAAAAAATTCCTAATACCATTGCATTTTGAATGGTGAGATAAATGTAATATTTGAACATGTTAATTAAACACAAATAAAAGTAAGCGACTCAATTATGCAAAAGATACTTTAGTGGATGACTATTATAAATTCCAATCCCATATTTCAATGTTGTGTCAAGTATATAACTTTAGAGCATAGTGGGATAACTTCTTATTAAAGTCCATTACATTTGCTTGTATTTAATTAACATGTTTGTATGCTAAAATTATATAAATAATATGAAATTGCATTGTGGTAATGGACATAATTAAAAAAATTATAGAATTTACTTTCACTTGATTATTAATGTAAAATTTCTCCCTATAAGACTTTAAAATTCTATAAATTAAAATAATGCAATATTTTTATTTTTTAAAAAAATTTTAATACCATTTCATATTGAATGATGAAATAAACATAATATTTGAATATGTCAATTGAACACAAATAAAAGTAATGGACTCAATTCTACAAAATACATTTTAGTGGATGACTATTATAAATTCCAATCCCAAGCTTTAATGTTGGGTCAAGTATATAGCTATAGAATGTAGGGAACTTACTTTTTATTAGAGTCCATTGCATTTACTTTTACTTAATTAACATGTTTGTATACAAAAATTATATAAATCATGTCAAATTGTATTGTGATTATAGAGACAATTAAAAAAATTACAAAATTAAATTCACTTGGGCATTAATGAAAAATTTCTCCCTAATACTTTAAAATTCTAAAAATAACAATAATGCCATTTTTTATTTTTTAAATAATTTTAAAATCATTGCATTTTGAATATGAAATAAACGTAATAGTTGAATATGTTAATTGAACACAAATAAAAGTAATAGACTTAATTGAATGAAATACACTTTAATGGATGAGTATTATAAATTACAATCTCAAACTTCAATGTTGGGTGAAGCATATAGCTCTAAAGCGTAGTGGGCTAACTTCTTATTAAAGTTCATTGCATTCATTTTTATTTAATTGACATGTCTGTATATTAAAATTATATAAATCATGTCAAATTGTATTAACGTAATGAAGACAATTAAAAAAATTAAAAAATTTAAATTCACTTTAATATTAATGAAGAATTTCTCTGATAAGACTTTGAAATTCCAAAAATTAACATAATGCAATGTTTTTATTTTTTAAATAATTTTTAATTTCGTTGCATTTTCAATGGTGAGATAAACCTAATATTTGAATATGTTAATTTACCAAAATAAAAGCAATGGACTTAATTCTATAAAATACACTTTAGTGGATGACTATTATAAATTTCAATCCCGAGCATCAATGTTAGGTGAACCATATAGCTCTAGAGCATAGTAAACTAACTTCTTATTAGAGTTTATTGCACTTGCTTTTATTTAATTAACATGCTTGCATACTAAAATTATATAACTCATGCAAATTGCATTGTGGTAATGGAAACAAATTAAAAAGGTACAAAATTTAAATTCACTTAAGCATTAATGAAAAATTTCTCCCTAAGACTTTAAAATTCTAAAAATTAAAATAATGCAATGTTTTTATTTGTTAAAATTTTTTTAAAACCATTGCATAATGAATGATGAAATAAACATAATATTTGAATATAATAATTGAACACAAATAAAAGTAATGGACTCAATTGTACAAAATACACTTTAGTGGATGACTATTATAAATTCCAATCCCAAGCTTTAATGTTGGGT
>JAHLGP010016051.1:6004-44561 GCA_020141445.1 Bruguiera sexangula | reverse complement strand
AAAAAAAAAAAAAAATCCCGATCTCAGCTAAGCAGCTCTTTCATAATGCCTGTCAACATAAGAATACCTTATTTACTATAATTCTGTCAGCAAAAGCAATTTGCTCAACTGCCTCATTTACTACTCCCTTTGGCTCGACTTCATCCAAATGAAAAGTAACATGCTTAGCATCAACTAAAATGAAAACACCGTCTAACTAGACATCATTGAAAACCCTATCCTCGGCATAAAAAAGTCTGACTGATTGGCATGGGATTTGCCAAACCTGCAGAAGAGAAACCAGGTGTATCATCAAACTGTTACGGGGAAGTTCGTTTGATGCATGGAACCAGTTTCATAAACATAAGTGAAACTAAGCTACACAACACCCACAAAGAATCTGACATAAACAACCTCCACTGCTTATAATCTAGATTTAGGTCTGTGTCTGGTATTAATCTCCTACCTGTAGTCTCTAATACAATAATTTTCCTTTTTCTCTCTCAACCAATTCCCCAATCATCCTCACAAGATCACCCCTTACTGTACAGCACAGACAACTACTGTTCAGCATAACAATGTCCTCAGCCCCAATAATTTTGCAGCAACTAGAGAATCATCAATGTCAACTTCACCATACTGCAAATTCAACAACAGGTAACAAATTGATTCAACTATAAATAATCAATTTAAAAGTATATCTACATGTTAAGATTACATCCATTGTCAGTATCAAACAACAAGCTTCAAGACCAGAAAAATTTTCTGCCAAGTGACATAACCATCACTAAGCCAAAAAAAAAATGCCCTTGTCATATTATCGAGACAACAAAAATTCTCTAATCCAATAAATTAACATAAGGATCCACAATTCATCTCTATATAACTCGTTCTCTATCACTGCTATACGCTTCCCATGGTCTGCAGTCAATATATGGTTGAGCAATGCTGTCTGTCCATCACAAAAGGGAAGCATATCGAACAACTGAACAACATAGCAACTCAAACCTAATTTAGAAGTATGCAACTGCTTCAATCACACACAAGCAAATCCATATCAAATCACAAACAGAGAAGAGATGGCGGGCGCTACGGCAATTATTCATTAAGGTATGCTCAGACAGTCTGCACGGCTTATAGCAATCTAAACATCTTTTGTCAAAGCAAGAAAAGAAATTGAGAAGCCAACATTATTAAAGTATAAAATTTAACTCTTACAAGCCACCCTTAGTAAGCTAACTTGCATTTAATATAAAATTTGAATGAATATGTATATAATTTCGAGAAAGGAATTCATTGAGAAAATCAACCCATATTCTCAACTATACACAATTGGGTGTGTTCTCTGGGTTCCAATATCAACAAAACGTAAAAGAATTGAACACAGAAATAAAAACATGACAAGAAAGTTTCATACTTTCCCAGAACCCAAGAAACCGGTAATAATCGTGGCAGGGATGCGATTATCTGAAAGGGTTTTGGTAGTCAAATCGGAATCCTCACTCTGTGGGGTGGTGGTGGTGGAGGCAGCGACGGAGAACCTGCGGTGGCCACTGAAAGCCGGGCGAGAGAAACGGCAAGTGTGAACCGAAAGCAGAGATTTTGAGCAGAGCGTGTGATGGGTTCTTCGTGGGTTTAACAATAAGGGATAACCGTCGCCGGATGTAGGAGAGTGGGGTCTGATGGTGGCGGTGGCGGCCGCCGCGCCTACAAGCCAAAGAAAGAACAGTGGTAGCTGCGTCTAGTGACAAAGGAGCCATGAACGTTGATGCGGCCCAGAGGGTTTATAGAAATTTATTTTTTTATTTTTTGGCTGGAAATATAGGACTTTTATAATCCGTTTCGTTTTGTGGATGTTTGCTTAGTTTGTTTTAACTGTTTACGCAATGGCTGCCAGCTTCTGGATGCTTTTTTTCACTCCAAGAAACACTTCATGGGAACATTGCTGCATTATATTTTTCATTGGGTTTTCTCTTCAATTGCAATTCTCTCTGATTGATCATCTGCAATATTTATACTCTAAAAGCTCTTCTAAAGAACGAAAAAGGAAAAATGAGAGAGAGAGAGAGAGAGAAAGACCATTTGTGATATTGAAATAAGTCAAGAGAAATGGTTTTGAAATACAAAGTTTTAGAGTGGTGAGGTTGAGAAAAACTTGCCCACTCTTATTCATCAACAATGCTTCGTTATATAGGAAAACTTGCAAAGTTCAAATGATTCCATAAAGAGTATGCTTAATTCGCATGTAAGTAGCTCAAGGAAATTAATTTAACCAAACTAGCACTCAACATTACTTTCTATGCAAAGCTTTTCAGCTTCTTAGCAGTTTTCTTACAAGTTAAAAGGACATTTTTCAAGTCCTAAACATAGCTCAAATCATTAACTGGCTGCAGGCACATGAATGATCAAAGCAAAGACTTGAGAATTGCTTCATAACATAGGCTTTATCTCATGATGATGAACCACATTGAACGTGAAGTAGTGTCAAGCATCAATTTTCAACATCTTCCCATTCAGAACAAGTTGTTTATCTGTTGATTTAATTATTTGGCAGAATTATCTAAATTGAGAAAATTCATAACACTGTGTCGTAGAAATCTGCAAAACAGACGCACAGTATTACAGGTAGCAACAATTGTTGATTATTTTTGTCCCTTTTAACAAGTTCGAATAGGACACAATAACCCGCAAGATAAACATGCAAATTCCAGTTAATCATGAGAGGGGAACCTGCAATCATAATGTGACATGCCAATCAGTCAAAATGTACTTTGCAGAATTGCTGTACTTATTCACACCTGTGTTTCTTTGTTGACAACTGATGCTTGGAACGCTGTGCTGCCACATAGCATTTGGGCTCCATAATTCGTCGTCTTCCATATGTGACTTCTCTAGGATGCCTTATATGTCTTTATCATTTATCGTCAATGTCACAAAAGCTGTGTATTCTTTTCGTTTAGCCTAAGAAACCAGAATTTGCGTCTTAATTTGATCTCGTGAAATATAAGGTTGGTAAAGTACGGTTTTCCTCTTTATTTTAATCTGGGAATCATGATGCAAATGCAAGCTATTTCTGTTACGTGACAAAAAGGCCACCAACATGCAGAATGCCAAAGAATTTGAGGCCTAACACCAACCATTTTCTCCCTGTATTATGGGAATAATTATTGCGGGACACAGTCCAAACAGCTCAACTATGAAGTTGGTCAATTAAAGCAGATTAAGGATAAACACGTGGATGCCATCACCAAAGAAGTGAAGAACAATCATACAATGGAAGAAGGGCACCCTGAAATTCAGTAGTTTAATTTACATTTTTTATGTTTAATATTCACATGTTGCAGTCTAATTGGTTCAGCCCACCCACTCAAGGTGTCCTCATATTTTTTAGGACTAGTTTCCAAGAAAATAACTTGAGGAGATCATATCCTTGTGAAGTTACCGTTGCATATTATAATGGTGCAAAAACTTCTTTATTTCAACATAAGCAACCACGAAATTAGTGCATATATGTTTATATTTGTTTGTGGAACAACTATAATTTGTCCTCAAAGTTAAAGCTATCAAACACTTGAAGATGTCGGATTTTAGCCTTAATTAGTTCAGTGATCCCAACGGTCTAAGGTAAAGACAACATATATATAACTCTTTGATCTGTCTATTTAAGTTTCAGGTTTTCATTTCTTTTCTGTCTCTTTCCTTTTGTTTTTTTTCTTTAATTTCTTTTTTTTTTGTTTTGTCATAAAGAAGATAAATAATATTGCTATTTTTTTTTTGGAAATTTTCAGAGCTATCAGTGCTTTAATTTTATGCAAGAATAAGTATACTCATAAACTTATTTAATTTCTTTTTCTAATATATCTACAAACTTAGTAGACTTGAAGAACTTATAAATTTTGGATCTTTCTAAGCATGACCTTAATGGCTTGCTAGAAATGCTGCCATTGTTGGATACTATGTTCTATAATTTCAAATGATTTTGTTGTATACTTAGGTGAGACAAATTATGATATTAGATAAGTTATTGATCAATTGAACTATAATAAGGTAGTATTTTGTGAACAATTTAGTAAGTGAATAGAGGCAATTGATGAAGAAGTTCAATCCATGCATTCTAATGGTGTGGGGGAGCTTATTAAGATTCTAGATGGTTTTAAACCCATTGGCTATAAATGAGTGTTTAAAATCAAGAAAAATTTTAAGGAAAATACAGAGTGGTTTAAGGTAAGGTTGGTGGCAAAAGGATTTACACAAAAAAAGGGAATAGATTTTAAGGAATTTTTCTCACCGATATCTTCAAAGGATTCATTTATAATTATTATGACCCAAGTGGCTCATTATGATTTAAAATTTGATCAGATGGACATCAAAACTACTTTCTTAAATGGAGATCTTTATGAAGAAGTCTATGTGTAATAACTTGAAGGTTTTATTACAAGTGGAAATGAGCACTTGGTATGCATATTAAGAAAGTCTATTTATGGTCTTAAACAAACATCCAAACAATGGTATTTAAAGTTTAATAAAGTTATATCCTCCTTAGATTTTGTTAAAAATAGTGTTGATCAATGCATATATCTCAAGGTGAGTGAGAGCAATTTTATTATTCTTGTTCCTTATAAAAGTGATATATTACTTACTAGTAGTGATATCAATCTATTTTATGAGACTAAGTTTGTCTTGTTTTGTCACTTTGACAAGAAAGATCTTGGTTGTATTTCTTATATTTTAGGAATTGAAATTCGCAAGGACGAATTTAGACACTTATTAGGTCTTTCACAAAGAGCCTATTTATGTCGTGTGCTTGAGAGATTTAATATGGATAAATGCAAAATTGAAGATGTTCCTATGGCTAAAGGTGATAGATTTAATAAAGATCAATGCCCTTAGAATGGAATGTAGAAAAGTTTGATGAAGGATAAAACTTATTCTAGTGTTATTGGCAGTTTGATGTATGCTTAGGTTTGTACTAGGCCTGATTTGTCTTTTGTAGTAAGTGTACTTGGCAAATACCTTTCTAATATAGGCAATAAGTATTAGGTCACTATTAAGAAAGTGATGTAGTATCTACAAAAAATAAAAGATCACATGCTTGTCTACAAAAGGGTTAATGACCTTGAGGTAGTTGGGTATATAAATTCTAATTTTACTAGTTGTATTGACGATATGAAATCTACATATAGGTATGTGTTTCTTTTGCCTGGTGAAGTAGTTTCTTAGAAGAGTGTGAAGTAAACACTTATGATTCTTATATTATGCAAGCAGAGTTTGTTGCTTGTTATGGTGCTGACACATATGTAATATGGCTCAGAAATTTTATTTCTAGTTTGAAGATATTGGATTTCATCTTTAAACCTATGAGAATTTATTATGATAATTCAATAGTAGTGATATTATCAAAGAATAACAAAACATCTTGTGGTTCTAAACATATTGAGATTAAGTATCTTGTAGTAAGAGATTGAGTAAAGAATGGTGATTTTCTTATTAAACATATTAGCACTAAAATAATGTTAGCAGATTCACTAACTAAGGCTGTTGCACCTATTGTTTTCCAACATGTTAAAAATATGAGTGTTTTAAGTTTTTTTGATGTAATTAATTAGTGAGAGTGATTCTATTATAATTTTATTTTAATGTCTTTGTTTATGGTATGCAAATTATGAAATTTATTCTTTTATAGGTTTATGAAATATTGTGTTATCTCGAGATATAATCGATTTCTTGGTGAAAATAATGGTTGTTTTTGTATAACTATAAGCCTATAATTGTTTCCTTTAGGAGATGTGGTCAATTATTTCCTTAGGAATATATGTTTTATTTGTAGCGGTTTTTTTTTTTTTTTAAAGACCACAATGAGAACCTTTTACGCAATAATATAGAAAGATCACTTGGTTATACCATAAGTGTAACTATGCCTATATATTTTTGTGATCATATTAATGAGATCAGTTCACTTTAATGATTATGGATTTATTATACTGGTAAATAGTATATCGTCATCCATAGTTTGGAGTTGAATGTTTCATTAAACCTAATCATATTTTAAGGTAAATTTATTGAGCTATGATTTATTTTATAGCCACTAAAGTCATTATTTGATCCGAGAGTCATTTTCTTAAATAGTTTTTTAAAATTAATAAAACCAATTAATGTTGTCCAAGTAGGAGAATGTTAAAATATTTTCTCATTTTTGGACTACTATTAATTGGATTTTTTATTTTGATTTGAAAATCAAATCAAATGTGTAACTTAATTATAGACCTGGATATTATAAAGTGATTCAATAGGTTTTATTTACCTCTCATGTGTATTATATTAAATAAGAATGTGTTTGATTTTTTTAGGCATAGGTATAAAATAATTATTTAGTATAGAGTTTGTTGTTGAGCCTATGATGGGTGGACTTAATTAAGATGTGAATATAAATATAAGAGGTAGGTCCCTTTTCCACATAAAAAGTTACGTTTTGTTCTCCCCATCATAGTGAATCAAAAATTATTGACTGTGTTGGAAAAAAAGATCTTAATCTCAGTGTACTTGTTAGTGTATTAATATGAAATTCTAAGGTTGTAATTTCTTATAAAGGATAATTTGCACCATAAAAAGCAACATTTCTTAGTTGGAATATAATAAAAAGATTGATTAATCAACTCTTTAAAGTTAGACAATACGATGATTGAATTGCTTTGTCACACCCCTTACTAGGTGAGATCACTTAGAATTACCTTTACTTTTATGTGTCAATCATGTACATATCCAAAAATGAATTAGGTATTATGCACCAAAAATTAAAAATGGTCTCATCATTTCAAAAATTATTTTTATGAGCTTTAAATCGCTATTTTACCTATATTACTAACCTTTTTTTTTTCTTTTAAGCCATATATGTTGGAAATAAGGGTATTTTAAAAGACTTTTATCCCATATTGAAAATGAAAATTTTGTTTCACATATTTATAAAATAATATTTGTCTTATACTTTCTAAAAGAAAAGACCCAAATAAGAGTTTGAGGCAGTAGGAAAACTAGTTCTTACAACATCATACATCTATTAAAGCAAATTTACCTTTAAGAATAGTGCATTTGTATACTTCAAATTAATACTTTTTCCTTACATACTTATTCTTTTTATATCTATTTATAATCTTTTATGTACCTTTACAAACAATATCTTGGTAAGACATTGCTTACAAGGCATTGAAGAATTTGGTGACACTTACTCTAAACGGCAATAGTTTCAAGGATAACATTAAAACTTGTCAAATTGATTTTTTTTTTTTTTTATGGTGTGATCATCATATAGCCTTTATAACACGCTCACTACTTTTTTGGAAAAATGAATTAGTTTCTTTGTAAAACTTGGAACAATTCACTCAACGTTGGAATTGACTAAAATTAATACTAATTTTATCCTAAGATGAGAATCAATTAATAAATTCATTACATAGGATGTCTAACTAAACAATTCTCATTCTTCCATTCCTACCAATTAGCAATTAGTTGAGTAGTATTAAGAGTTATCCCTCAAAGCATATAGACAGTAAAAGTGGCATTGATTTAGTTTTAAACTCAGTTTTATGTGTGTGTGTGTGTGTGTGTGTCCATGTATTCATAGTTTTTATTTTTTCCTAAAATTTTAATCTATTCAAGTTAAAAATAAAAAAACTCTAAAGGTTCAAAGTTGAGTTGACAATTTTAGTTATAATTTGACATTTATACTCAATTTCTCCTCTTAAACTACTAGAATATATTTACCAAATTAATTATTAAGGTAAAATCAATATCTAAAAATCAATCTGCCCTTTATAACTTTTGAGGCATAGGCATTTTGTTGGCATTTGGCACCCTTCTTTCTTTAGTATAATTTGAAAGGATAATATAATTACTAAGATTGAAATACTTATGCAGTTCCTTTTGAAAATTTTAAAGTCTTAGGATTGCTTACCTTAGTGTTATTCACTTTAACACACTTCCATACCTTTTATATCTTAAAAGCAACCTCTTCGTCCCCATTTACTTCTTTCTCTTCTCATCCATCAATTTCTATCCATCGAGTTATTCTTAATTCAATGGTCTTTGTATAGCCCTTTTGATCCATTCGTCTCTCTAATTTTTCATCTAACATCTTTAGCCTCATAGTCCTTTGCCAATTGTCCATCTTGTAGTTCTTACTACTAAAGTGGTCACTGGGTCATCTTAACCTCCATTCTTTTCTTTCAATCATCTCTGAGACCTCACAAAGTGTTAAGTCCTTGACTTCCTCATCTGTCTCCTTTACCATTTTGTTTGATTTTTTTTCTTTTTTTTTTTTACTTTGGCTTTATAGGTTGATTATAGATCTTTCACTTAAAAAAGGTCTAGGCAATTTAACTTAGTAATACTACTTTTGAATTGTCATAGGATGAAAGGTTTTGCTATCCAAATTGTGAGTTTTATAATCATTTTTTTTTTGTTATTTTTTATGTTCACTCAACTTTTTTTTTTTTTTGCCTCTAAATTTTTCATATGTCTCATTCAAAAATTGTTGGTTTCACCTCTATTTGCCTTCATAGTAAAAGCACCTAAATTTGTTTGCCTTCACCAAATTAACCTTTTAATCCAACTTCAAAAATCCTATATTCAACCTTATAATTGTTTCCAATCCACCTAAAATTCCTTACCCACAAAAATTTCCTTAGCCTAGTCAATCCTACAACCATAAATACTACCTACCATTTGCATGCTCTAAAGTCACTGCCCCACAACAAGCCACTCATTGGCCTTTGTCCTTTACTTCTTTACTCGCCTCCAAAATCAAAATCTCAAAACCAATTTACTTAATAAAGTAGGAGACTCTATTGCCATGCAATACAAATAAAATCAAAATTTCCTTTTCTAATTATTATTCTAATTTTTGATACACTAATGTATAAATGAGCAAATAACTGGAAGAAAGTTGATTTTGTAATACCATAATCAATAATATGTGTGTTATTTGTTTGTCATTGATGAGAATAGAAGAGATGAAGGGTGGAAGGCTTCAAAGGATGCAAGAGGTCCATTGCACATTCTAGAAGGCCCAATAACACGAGCTAGAACTTCAATCGATGCAAGAGGTCCATTGAATATTCTAGAAGGCCCGATAACATGACTTAGAGTTTTAAAGGATGCAAGAGGTCAAATGCACAATCCAAGAAGCTCAATAACACGGGTTAGAGCCAGAAAGATGAAAGAAGAACTAAATGGGTTGATTAAGGACGTTCAAGCCAACCAAATTTTAAATGGTGCGAATTCAATCTTAGAAGAGAGTCCATACCTTATTAATATCATTGGAGTACTTAAAGTGTTAGAACTAAGTAATAATAGTCACTCAAAATTAGGAGTTTATTTTCTGTATAAGAATTTATCCCTAAATAGGAATTCCTCCTAAATAAGGAATTGTCCTAAGTAGGAATTTGTGCCTCTTTAGGATTGTTATCTTAGCTTATAAATAGGCACTCCTTGTAACATAAAAAATCAGACAACTTTGAGTGAAATAGAAAGTAAGGGTTTTTCTCCCTCGATTTTTTTAAGAACTAAAAAACTTATCAAGAGGTATTTCTTTTTGTGGCATTTAAATTGATTTATCACTCCCAATTTCTTTCTTTTCTAGAGTGTGGTGTCCATATCCTTCTTGAATACTCTAGGTTTGTGTTCCTTCGAATATTAGGTCTAGGGTTTCTATTATTAAACTCTGATTTAGCTTTCCTGATTGTTCTTTGATTCTTTGTGTGTGTGCATTGGATCCCTAAACCACGTCTTTTTGGGATTTTCCTCATCAGTCATTAAGTCACACTAGTTGCATATGAATCAATAAGGGAGATGTGATACTAAAGTTATATCTAAAACTGAAAGGAGTTGAGGTCACTTTTTTATTGGAACCAATTGATGAAAAAAAACTGCTAGTTACCTTTCATCAATAAGGAAAATTTATCCCCACAAAAACAAAAAAACAAAAAAACTTACGTACTAAGATGAGAAGAACTTTAATACAAACCTTAAAAGAACTATTTCATTTTTGAAATATCATGCTTCATACGTGGGACTCAAGTCTTATATCTTACACTTAAAATTTTAACAAAATCAAATGTGATGTGGGAATGGGGAAACTGAAGGCTTGAGATGCAAAGAAAAACTATTTTGGTAGAGGAAAATAACTGATCAATGAAGCAGTTGGAGGCACATCAAGAAGAGAGATAAAGTGGGGAAAAAAAATCTAACTCCACGAACAAGATTCGTGGGTGGCTAGTCCATTGGACTAATGTAATATATAATCCTTCAATATAAAAAATATCACAATGTGTTTTATTCACAACAAAATGTTTGTTAATGTTATAAATAAAACCAACCTACAATCATGATTTAAAAGCCAATATCCAACTAAAACAGTAGAGGAATCCCCATCTGGCATTCCAACCAGCTGAAAATAATACATGAAGACAGAGTGAACTATGTTTTTTATTTTTACATGTGTTTAGAGGTAAACTCTTATTTTGTATTCATAAAAACTTGACATGCAACAAAGAGAGGAAAAATGTGCATCAAAGAACTACATGTCCAATAGAAAGACACATAACATGGCTATCTATAAAATGCAGCAAATAATTTGGAAATAGTATAGAAAACTAGGAAATAACATTCGTCTATGAGATTCTTAATGAACAAGAACAACCTCTGTCACCAGCCAGGGTTGATATAAAGTACTAATGCAAAGGCCACCAGGAATACAAGGTAGCTTGCTATGAAGCTTGCAATGAAAGACACAGGATCAATGTCGTACCATTTTTCTTCACTTGCATCAGTATTAGATGGTGTCAATTGTGGTGTGTCATGAATGACATTGTAACTTGCTAAGGGAGGTCCGTAAAGAAATGGATTTCCTTCATAGCTTTTGCTGTCAAATGTCTGAAACTGTCTATCCCTGTCTGGAAGCCTTCCTGATAAGTTGTTGTATGCTACACTGAAGGATGATAGAAAAGTAAGACCAATTAGTTCTGATGGAATTTCTCCACTCAATTTGTTGTGGGAAAGGTCCAGGCTCTCTATCTGTCTAAGTTTTGCAAAAGTTGTCGGAATGAAGTATGTCAAATGATTATGAGACAGGTTCAATGCATATATCGAACTCAAATTTCCAAGCTCTGTTGGTATTTCTCCTGTCAGTTGGTTCCAAGATAAATCCAATGCGGACATCAATTCAAGAATGCAACCTTCATATATACTGAGCCTTGCTTTTGTCACAAATTCAACTTGCACTCGTTGCACATAAGCAGCACCAAAGTCTAAAACTATAGAAAAGCTATCCAATAGATTGCCCTCAATTTCTGTAGAGTATCCCTCATCAAAAGGATTAAACTCAGTGTCGGATGAAAAGTCAGATAAAGTTAACTTCCAAAAAAGAGATGTTACCAAAACAACGAGGTATAGGTCCTGAAAACAAGTTATGTGAGAGACCCAATATGGCAATTTGATTCAACTGACAAAGTTGATCTGATATCAAACCCCCCAATTTTGGCCCAGAAGAAGAACCCTCAAATTCGATAAAGCCCCAACCGAGTATGGAATGCGACCAGACAACAGATTATCTCCAATGCTTAGTGTCTGAAGGCTAGAAGAATTGAGCAATGTTTCCATAATCGAGCCAGTAAGTCTATTTCCTTCCAAATTCAAATGCTGTAAATATGAAAAATTGAAGCAAGACGGAATAGGGCCTGAAAGAAAGTTGTGCAAAAGGTCCAAATAATCTAACAACTCAAACCTAGTTAATTCACTTGGAATTTTGCCTTTGAGCTCATTACCTGCCATGTTTAGTGTAATTCTTCCAAAAGAAGGTGTCATAGTGCCAATGGAGGGAGGAATCTCACCTGTTATATGGTTGTCACTGAGATCTAAGAACCCTAAACTCAGATAGTGTGAGATCTAACTTGACAAATTGCTCGTAATCTCATTTCCACTGAGTTGCAATGCCTATAATGAAGTCATATTAATGGAATTTGGTATTTGGCCATGTAATTTGTTGTTTGAAGCCGCCAAAGTGATCAAATTAGAGAAATTTGCTAGTCCTACCAAAGTAGTCGCAATTTCTCCTGAAAACCTGTTGTTGGATAGATCTAAATACTTCAGCTTTGGCATGTGGCCAATTGAGAATGGAATGTGACCTTCAAAGGCATTTGCAGAAAGATGAAGTGCTTGTGCTTTTAAAAACAAATCGCCAATATCTGGTTGAAGTTCTCCGTGCAGTTGATTGTCTGATATATCTATGCTGCTCATCACAAAGCTGGAGTTGGAGGATAAATGGAACTGACCCCTGAAGGAGTTCTTTCTAAGACTTAGGAACTCCAATTTTGTGTTGTTTTCAAGCAACCAGTTGGGGAAGGTTCCAGTTAGGTTATTATGAGAGAGATCCACAGCTCTCAAGTTAGTTTGGTGAGTAAGAAACTGAGGAATATTGTACAATTTTCAGTTTGATAGCACAAGAAATTTAAGTTAACATGGAGGTAGCCAATCATGTGAATACTGAGTTTGGACCTCTAGTTTGTGGTTATGACTTGATAATATCAGCCCTTCAAGATTTGTGTGGTTGGCAATTGAGTAAAAAGAGAATAAACCCTCAAAAATATTATCTTTGATATCAATGTACTTGAGATCTTTGAGGTTAAAAATTGAAAAGGATGAGATATTCCCTTCAAGTCGGCTAAATGACAAGTCCAAGATTCTAAGGGATGTCAAATTGCCAAGACAAGGTGGAATAGTTCCACTTAAATCATTGTAACAACTCTTGAAGGTTCTTCAATTCACATAAGCCTGCAATAATAGAATGTGGACATAAGAGATGTAATACCTAAATTTAACTATTTAACTTTTGATGAAATGTTAATAACTACCTTATTGGGCGAAAGATCCATTAAGATTGTTTCTAGCCAAAGATAGAGTTTTGAGTGAAGTCATATTGCCAAAAGAATGGAAAATATTTCCAAAAAATCCATTCATAGTCAAATTTAGGATTTCTAATTTTTTCAAACCTCTCAATTTTACCAGATAAACAAAAAAAAAAAAAGAAGGAAAATTAGCATGTTAAAACTACTAAATGAAGTCAGAAAGGCAAGACCTTGTACCAATGAAAAGGCAAAATATATGGGTTCTCAAGAGATGTTCCAAATTTGGTTTTCAAACTCATAAATAGCAACAACATGGCAAACAAGCTCTAGTGCTCACTTTAACAATAATACATAAATTAGACAAGGAAAGAACGCGAAATGAGAAAATTGAATTGGTTATACTAATAGCTAATTAATTAAGATTAGGTACAATACGATACCATGAAAGAATTAGGAGTGTTGATAAATTGACTTTTTTTTTAATTTAGAATTTTAATAAATTTACTAGTGTTAAAAGCTTAAAATTAAAAATAAATAAAAAATAAAAAATAAAACTTTTAATTCCTTTTGTGCCTCACTTGATCCTTTGGAGAGTATTTATAGTAAAATCTCATGTCAAAAAACTTTACAACTTAAAATAGCTATATACCACATACATTTTGTGATAAAATATAAATATAAATTATGATGGGGCATGAAAACGAATAGCTACAATTTGTTTTTCTCAAGAAGTCTGTTGAGTTATGAGTTAAATAATAGAAATAATTCTCTCTATTTCAAGGTCTTGGTGAAAATGAGATGAAGATGAGTAATCTATTGATTAATAAAATCTTAATTGATTCTTACCTTTAGGATAATTTTAGTATCATTAAGTGGATTCCAACTGAGATTTGATTGTTCTAAGTTTACAAAGAAGCTAATTCTACCAAAGAAGTAGAAACTTGAGAGACTTATGATGCCGACCTGGGATGGAAAGATCTCCATAACAGCAACTCTCCCTGATAAGATACAGTCGTCGAAGCGATGTAAGGGTGCTTAGACAGGGCTGTATGTTGCCGCTGAAATTGTGGAAGGTTAGATCAAGTGTCACCAATTTCTTCAAAGCCTTGAAATCTATATATATATAAGCAATGTGTTATCAATACAAGAAAAATTGGGACTAGAGCTCACAAAAACAAAATTATTGTGAAACACTACAAGTATAATGTGTTTAATTGCTGTTCCTCCAGAGATATTTTAACAAGATATTGCAACCGCAGTTTTCAAAAAAAAACAAAAAAAAAAAAACACTTCACCTCAAATTAAATGTGTGAAGATAAAAATTTCTGAATATATATGATTTTTATCATTTGGTTTGATTCTCAGTAAAATTTGTGAGTAAAGACAAAATGTTTCTTTCAAAATGACGAGACCAGTTCTAAATTTTGGTGCACTAGACCAAATTAATTTTTGGCCATGTAAATAGACACGTGCATGTAGGCTTGTCTGCGTGTGATAGATTCACGGTGTAACATGTAAATGATTGACAAACAGAAGCAAATGTTATTACAGAGGGTCTTGCCAAGCAAGCAAGGCGCACGTGACAAATCAATTCAATCTCAACCATAATCTCATTGTTCGGCTTTAAAGAGTTCAATGAAGCAGAGTGACTAAAACCTTTTTACTGTATGCCAACCTGGAAATGTTTGCAACGTACCTCTAGTTTTACACAGTTTTGAGGGTAATTAGTAACTCTTGCTGGGTACTAAATAGTTCGCTCCTCCATGGATTCAGTCTAGTGGCCTAGTCCACTGTGTAGTATAACCGGCCCAATCCCCTACAGCGAGACTGAAAGGCACCACATCTCTGTTTCCTATTTTATGAAAATAAAATAAAAAAAAAAAAAAATATATATATATATATATATATATGCTTTTATAACTATTGGATAAAATTCTCTGATTTCTCGGTGGCATATCATGGTGATTGGAATTCTAGACCAGACTTTGGTGAAGATGAGTAATCTATTGAGGATTGCGATCGAAGCGATGTAAGGGGGCTTGGACAGGGCTGTATGGTGCCCCTGAAACTGTTGTAGCTTAGATTTAGTGTCCCTAAATTCTTCAAAGTATTGTGAAATACTAAATGTATAAAGTGTTTAATTCTGTTCCTCAGATATTTTAATAAGATATTGGAACCATAATTTTCTTTAAAAAAATCACGTAAAATTAAATATGTGCAAATAAAAATTTCTAAATTGATACTAATTTTTATTATTTCATTTGATTCTCCAATTATATTTATGAATAAAAACAAAATATTTCTTTTAAAATGATGAGACTAGTTCTAAATTTTGGTGCATCAGATCAAATTAATTTTTGGACATGTAAATAGACATATATGCGCGTAGGCATGTCTGCGTGTGACATGTAAATGATTGACAAACAGAAGCAAATGTTCAATGAAGCAGAGTGACTCAAACCTTTTTATCTCGTGTGCCAACTTCTAAATGTTGCGTTTTTGTGGTGCAGATTATCAAAGAAACATTGATTGAGAAAAAAGGAAGTATTAGAGCTATTGTATGTTACGTACCATGATTCGGGTAGCATTCAGTAAACCCATTCGATGATAAGTCCAAATTGAGCATCTCCTTGAAAGGAGTAAACAAGTACATGTTCAGAACCCTTTGACCGTGGGTCATGTACGGTAGCAAATTGAACAAATGGAGTTGAGTCACCATGGTGGCGTTATTACACTCGACTCGCTTCCAGCTGCAGCAATCAGACTCTGGATCATCAGTCCACGAACGAAAGACATCATTAGCGCGCCATGGATTTTCATCACCACTGTTTAACTTAAAGTAGTCCTTGATCCCTAATAGACCCAACCTCTCTTCCTCTAAACAACTCTCAAGAACACCCACAAACACCACATGAATTAAAACCCAAAAACAATATTGTTTTCTAATGAAGCGATACTCCATTGGCATGCAACAAATAACAAAATCAAAATCAAAATAACCCCTTTTCCAATTGCTATTCTAATTTCCCCCTCACACAACACATATATAGAGCAGCATACCTATGAAAAGAGTCAACTGTCTAATGCCAGAGGTCACTTTCCTAATAGACCTAATAGTTAAAAAAAAAAAAAAACAGAAGCCGTGATTAACGAAATATCTATCTATATAAAAAGAATAAACAGTAAAGAATTTCCTAGAAATTTACCTCATTGACCCTTTCCACAATGAGGTAGACAGAAGATAGACCAAAGGAGAAGCCGCGAAGCATCGCTGTCGCTATATGACAATAAAAGCAACTGTTTCGTCGGTGCGGTTGGTAGGTAGACAAAATTTAGATGAGAAGGAAAGTCTTCGTATCTGATTTATTAGCATCCCATTACTATTTATAAAAAAATTGTGTGATGAAAAAATATGTATGCACTATACTAATAAATTTAACAAGATAAACTAAATTTTACTGACAAAATTTTATGAAATTTTTTCAAAATAATCTTATATCATATTTGGTTAAAGTCCAATTTTATGTTTATAGTTAAGAAATGAAACTCTAATGATTTTAGATATTTTTGTGAGATAAGTGATGGTTAGTAAGATTTGTAGTGTGAACTATTTTTTTCTTGTTAAACATGTCTAGGACACTTAATTTTCTTTGTAGGATTTATAATGTCGAGAGTTTTTTTGGTACCTAATTAGAAGCATTTGGACGTTAGTGATGTTTACCCTAACTTGAAAATATGTTTAATTCCAACCACTAAATACTATTGATATCAACAGCAACCAAGCAGGTTCTCAAAGTAAAGTTAATGACTAATATCAACTATTAAATAATTTAATAAATTTTAAGGGTTAATACCCAAAAAATTTATGAATTTTCCAAAGTTTTCTAAATCTGGCGTGAACTATTTTTTTATTAAATATGTCACAAACTTTGCATTTAGTTCTAAAGCTAGCATGCCATTAGTCGAGTTTAATAAAAACCATTAAATTGCTTACATGGCATGCCATTTTCGCATTAGAAATCCTGTGGAATAATACGTAGAGCCACATGACATACAAAAAATTAAAAATTAAAATAAAAAATAAAATAAGAAAAATTAAAAATTATAAGTTGCTTTTTTTATTTTCAATTTTTGGGTGCCAGGTGGCTTTTCGTTACATGTTACGTGGCTTCTCATGCTATGCTAGCATGCCACATGAGTATTTTAACCATTTTCGTTGAAACTTATTAATGGTATGCTAGATTTAGTACCAAATGCAGAATTCGTAATATATTTAGAAAAAAAATATAGTTCATGCTAGATCTAAAAAAATTCATAGGGTTCATATATTTTTAGGTATTAACCCTAATTGTAAATAAGAGTTAAGGCATTTTGAATCAATTGCCTTGATTATAATATGTGACAATTTTAGTGAATTTTTCTCTTTTTATAAGATAAAAAATATTTGACAAACTTTTGAAGTAAAATATTATGCAATGATTGATTTAACAAATAATTAATTTTTTCGCTATTTTGGTTCTCTTACATATCTAACATAAGTATTTAATCTAATGAAATCTTAAAAACTAGATAATAAAGAGGCCTTTGATGCAAATGTAATAGGATTTAGTTTTTGCATTTGGAATATTTTTTCACTAATTGAAAAACAAAAATACTAATAATAAAAATGAGTTATAACTTGTGAGATACAACTTCTTATAATAATTTATGTCTCATTTTCTAATTTTGTATTCAAAGAATATCTTAACTTAAAGTATCGATAATAGAATTGATGTTTATATCCTAATGACATCCAAGACAAGACTTATAACTTTCCTGACTTTCAAAGCGTGTCCAAGACTTGACTCATAATATACCTCTACGCCTAAACCCACGTTACCATTTAACTCAATAAAATCATGAAAATTATTGATATAAAAAAGATTTTTATGTAAATATAAGTTTTATTTTGTAAATTTAAAATATTTTTTCACCAATTACTTAAAAAAGAGTTATAAAATACAATTTGTTATAGTTATTAATATCTCATTTTTTAAAATAGTGTTCAAAGATGACCTTAATATGAGACAAGAATATAATTAATGTTTATATTCTAATGTAGGCTCGAGTTTTTCAAAAGTGAATCCAAAATTGAAAAATTAAAAAAAAAGAAAATTTTCTTAAAAATTTGATTCATTGACCTACATAACTTATACATTCTGTAATTTTCACAATGATATGAACAAAAAAAATAGACATGGACCCCATATTTATATGTTTATATTATTCTACCAAGACTTTAAAAGAAGACTTCAAAAACAGAAACTTAAAGAAGAAAATTTCTTAGAAATTTTGCTCATTAACCTATATAACTAATAAGTTTTCAAATTTCGACGCTAAGATGGATAGAAAAATTGACTTAAACCCTATGTCTATATGTTTGAATTACCTTATCAATACTTGAAAAGAAGAAACCAAAAAAGGAAGTTACTAAAAATTTGACTTATTGTACTAGAATAATAAGTTCTTTAATTTCACAATAACATAAACAAAACAATAAACCTTGTGTTTATGTATATATATGGATGTGTACATGCACATAAAGAGATAAGAAAAATCTAAGTCCAACTTCTTTGCTTTGGTGTCGAGTATGGTGATGAATGAAGTATTTATTCATTCTTTACTATTTATTCATATATGGTATATATTTCTTATAAATTATAAAATGAGAATCTTTTATAAAAATATATATAAAGAAATTTAAAGTATTATTTAGTTTAATTGAATATAATACACGAACCATATAATTTAGTTAAAAATAATAAATAATTAACAAGTCTATATAAAACAATTAAATCCTTATTTTCTACATATAATGTGGCTTAGGGAGTTATATGTTGTCTAATTATATAGTTAAATTGTGCAAGTGTATTTTTCTTTCTTCTTTTCTTACTTTATCAATGTATTTTACAAAAATATCATCTATCACAATACATTTATATTTTGATATTTATGCATGTTGTTGTTCACTAATTAACAAAACTTAATGGAATTAATTAGCCAATTTGTAAGAAACTTAACATAATCCAACCTAATAAATAATCTAATTTAATTCACATCTAATCTAAATGGTTTATTTAGAATCTAACTCTTTCCCGACATTCAACATTAAAAAAAACATGGCCTTATTCACAACATCAACATGAAGAAGGTGAGTAAATTCAAGAACTATATGTCCAATGCAAACACATAAAGTACTGAAATCTGTCGAAGTACACAATTAAGGAAAATAATCAGGCAAACTAATTGAAGTAATGAATGGTTGGATAATAATAAATAAGTTGACTTGAAAACATGCGCTTCAATCCGTCACAATGAAATGTAGAGTGACAAGCAGGCAGAATACTAAAATAAAGAAATTATTAAAGAATTTTCTATAATAAGAGAGAAAAGAAAAATAGAGTTTTTTTCTTTCTTTTTTTTATTTCTGTATATGCACAACTAAGAATCTAAGAAAGATAGGTTACCATAAATTCAAGGGGTTTTCAAGTGTATCTATAACAATTATGATGACATTATCCATATTTAAAAAGAAAAAAAACAAATTAGGAAGTAATTTCTTTGAGGTACACAAAGATTAAATTTTGATGGCCATTAAAGCAAGATTTGAAACAACTCAAGGATGTAGCAAGTGAAGAGATTGCTTACCCTTTGGCATTTAGAGAACTAAGATTTCAAACCTGGTCTTCCTTAAATTTCTACAAAATGTAAACTTTAATCCAGATGAAAGAAAAAAAAACTTACTTATCATTCAGTGGTCTTTCCCCATAGCATGGGCAAGAACATTTTACATCAAATTTAAGCACCTAGCTTTACTAAAGGTCAGCAATGAGGTTTTCCATGGTTATGAGAACTCGCAAAACCACAAAGTGGGACAACTTCAAATGGACATTGCTTAATCTTATACTTTGGCATTGGTATAAAAGCCTGGGAAGATTTTTCAACCATTACAAGAAGTTCATAAATCATCACAGAAAACGTATAGGCATACCTATAGTGTATAACATTAGAGACTTACCAAGGAATGAACACCTTTTGTCCAGCCCATCAAACACTTTGGAAGGAGAAAACCGGGCTAGACTAAACCTCTGCGAGCTGCCAGTATTGCCTAGCCCCTTTATTGCCTGTGAAAGGCCCCGAAAGTGTACAAAAGTGTCTTCATCTAGAAACTTCCTGTATAACACATTATATCTACCTAAAGAATTCCAAAAAGAACTAACTTAAATGCATATCTAAAATATTCTTTGTAAATATCTAGAATATACCATTCTAAGACATTCTTTTGAGATGTATAAATAGGTCACCCCTTCTTATTTGTACAACACAATTTGCTTTCTTAATAAAACTCTCACTTACGTAGCTCTCTTGTGCTCTCTATACTTTCAGCTCTTTTATTTGCCTTTCAATGTTTCTCGCTCATTTTCTCAACTCTCTAAGATTTACTTAGTTTATCTTCTCATGCAAGGTTGACTAAGTGTCACGCGGGTTAATACAAGCCACCCCCTCTCATTTGTACAGCACAATTTGCATTCTTAATAAAGCTCTCACTTACATAGCTCTCTTGTGCTCTCTATACTTTTAGCTTTTTTATTTGCCTCTCAATGTTTTTCACTCATTTTCTCAACTCTCTAAGGTTTACTTAGTTTATCTTCTCACGCAAGGTTGACTAAGTGCCATGCGGGTTAATACGAATAAGGTCTAACCTCGTGATAAGTGGTATTAGAGCAACAGTTCAATCTTTAGGTACAACCTGGATATTTGGTGTTTTCTGAAGCTACGAGTATGGCAAGTGAAGAAGGATTTGTTGCAACCATTGTGAAGGAGTAACGAGTGGGGCAATAAGCTCATGGACGTGAGGAGCAATGTCTCCTAACTAAGCATGACTAACCCAAGGCCCCAGTAAGAGAATCCACGGAGTTCCGTGTTGCTGGCTTGGAAATAAGTATCACGAACTTGAATGCTAGAGTGGACGAATTCAGTGAGCAAGTTGACAATGTGATCCATGAGAATTTTGAGATCACAAGGGCTACCAAATACATAGTTGATGAGTTTGGCCGCTCATTTAAGGGAGAACTATACTCCTTGAGCCAAAAGTTGTTCGACCTATGGGAGTTCATTAAAGGAGAGATTCATGACCTCTGCAAAAAGATAGAGTTGTTACGTTGAAGCACTCCAATTTCAGCTAGTACGATTGCCACCATTAGTGCTACTGCAGTGCATGACTTGAAAGTTCCTAAGTCTACCATGTACAATGACACCTGCAATGTCACTGTTGTGGATAACTTTCTCTTTGATCTCGAACAATACTTTGAGGTTATTGGAGTTATCGATGACCTTACTAAGGTATACAATACCCCAATTTTCTTAAGGGATACTACCCAATTATGGTGAAGGCGGAAGTATTCCAAAAGGAAGAAAAGTTTGTGCATTCTTAACACCTAGGAGTAATTCAAGACTGAATTGCACAAACACCTCATGCCTCATAATGTGGACAGCCAAGTTAGGAGAAAGTTATGTCGTTTAAGTCAAATAGGTAGTATTTCTAATTACATCAAGGAATGTACTACCCTTATACTTGAAATTGATATGTCCGACAGAGAATTTCTCTTACACTTTAAAGACAACTTAAAGGATTGGGTGAGAGTAGAGTTAGATAGGTGTGATGTGCAAACTTTATATGTTGTTATTGCTACTGCCGAGACACTCATCGATTACTCTTCCTACTCCAAGAGTAAAAAACCTAACTCCAACAAGAGTGGGGAGAGAAAAATGAACAGAAATAGGATACAGGGCACAAGGAGGGTGGACACCAGAAACCCTTAAGTGGAAATCCTAAGCATGACCATAATTCTTCGGGTAAACGTAACACAAGTAATTCCCCAAAACTTTGCTTTATTTATGACCACATTGGGTGAAGGACTGCCCTAACAGTAGAGTAATGAATGTCATAACAGTAGAACTCAACAAAGAGAAACCTACAAAAGAGCCCTAAATCGATATGGGAGCTATCCAATAATTGGGTAACCTATCCAAGCTTTTCTCTCCATCAGTCCCCGAGGAGAAGGGACTACTATACACGGATGTTGCCATCAAAGGCAAAGCCGCATGTACAATGCTAGACATGGGAGCAACACCGAGCGTGTGTAGCATTGTACAACTTCATGGATATACAAGAGGTCGAGTGTCTAAGCCTTAAACTTGCAAAGGGGAATGACACCATTAAGGTTGTCAATTCGAAGGCAAAACTTGTCTAAAATGTAGCATAAGGAGTAATTGTTTAAATCAGAGATTAGACTGGTAAGTTAGACTTCACTGTCGTTCTTATAGAAGATTTCAAAATGGTGTTAGGCCTTGCATTTTTTTGCAAAGTTTTAGCTTCTCTCGTTCCTGCCTCGAGTTCTCTTGTGATCCTTAATACGTGCAAGAACCGATTGATCCCTTTGAAGAGCATGGAGAAGTCAAAACCATCGATGATTTCTTTCCTACAATTCAAACAGGGCCTTAAGTTAGGGGAAGACTATGTTGCTACCATAAGAGAACTCAATGATAGGGAAGACGTAACAACACCTACTCCTACATTGTTGCAATCTGTCTAGGTTGTCCTTGTTGAGTTCAATGACATGATGCCTCCTAAATTGCTAAATAAGCTACCTCCTAAACGAGATGTGGATCATCGCATTGAGCTAGAACCCAATGTCAAACCTCTTGCTATGACCCCTTATCACATGGCACCCCCAAAATTCGCTGAACTAAGGAAACAGCTTCAAGACTTGATCGATTTAGGCTATATTCAACCATCAAAAGCCATTTTTGGTGCTCCAGTCCTCTTCCAAAAGAAGAAAGACGATTTGCTACAGATGTGCATTAACTACCGAACTTTGAACAAGGTCACTATCAAGAACAAGTATTCAATACCTTTGATAGCTAATCTCTTTAACCAATTAAGGAAGGTGAGGTACATCACCAAGCTGGACTTGCGATCGGGCTACTACCAAGTTCGTATTGGCCAAGGTGATAAACCGAAAACAACCTGTGTAACACGCTACGCTACAGAACTTTCGAGTTCCTAATTATGCCCTTTAGCCTCACCAACGCACCAACTACCTTTTGTACTCTTATGAACAAGGTACTACATCTTTTCTTTGATAAATTCATAGTGGTTTACTTGGATGACATCATGGTATACAATAACACCGTTGAGGAGCACATAGAACACCTCAAATAAGTCTTTCAAGTTCTCCGAGAAAACGAGTTGTACAACAAGAGGGAGAAGTCTTCATTCGCCAAGCAAGAGGTAAACTTTCTTAACCACAAGATTAAGGATGATAGGCTAATAATAGATCCAACAAAGGTGCAAACCATCCAAGCGTGAGAGCTACCAACTAAGGTCTTGAAATTGCGATCTTTCTTAAGGCTAGCGAACTACTATCATTGGTTTATTAAGGGATATTCTACCATAGTAGTGCCCCTAGCCGACCTCCTGAAGAAGAACAACACATGGAATTGATTGAGGGAATGCTAAGCTTCCTTTGAGCGATTAAAGCAAGCATTCTCTGAGGAACCTGTTGTGGTGTTACTAGACTATGAAAAACCTTTCGAAATCCACACCAATGCATTTGATTTCACCATCAGGGGAGTATTGATGCAAGATAAGCCACTCATTGCCTACAAAAGTCACAAGTTAAACAAAGCGACCAAGAGGATGAAAAGATGGGCTGATACCAACTGACACCAAAAAGAGTACATGAAGAGAGATATGGTAATGGTGAAACTGCTGTCTAACCAATTTAAGTTCCTACGCAAGGTACACAAGGGCTTGGTACGAAAATACAAAAGGTCATTTTCTATCATTAAGTGTATGGGAAAGACTGCTTACCAAGTCTAATTCCCACCAAAACTAAAGACTCATAATGTTTTCCATGTAAGTCTTATAAAACCTTTTCATGGAGACAAAGAAAATCCAAGTCAAAGTAAGTTTAAGCACACATCAACTGCTATGGTCACCAAATTCAACAAGTAAGGAGAGCACATCCTTACTAGTAGAGTGATTTAGAGAAAGGGAGTTCCTAATTACACTAAGTATTTGGTGAAATAGAAAGATTTACTTGATGAAGAAGTTAGTTGGGAATAAGAGGATCTGTTTTGGCAATTTGTTGATCACATTTGACATATAAGGCTAAGAACGTGACGAGGACGTCGTGGAATTAAGTGGGCAAGGATGTCACTTAGACACCTCTTGTCCAACCTATCAAACACTTTGAAAGGAGAAAACCAGGTTACACTAAATCTCTGCAGGCTGCCAGCATTACTCAACCTCTTTACTGCCTACAGAAGATCCCGAAAGCATGCATAAGTGTTTTCATCTAGAGATTTCCTGTAAAGTGCATTATAGCTACCTAGAGAATTCCGAAAGGGACCGTCTTAAATGTATATTCAGAATATTTTTTATAAATATTTAAGATATACTATTCTTAGACATTCTTTTGAAATGTATAAATAAGTCACCTCCTCTTATTTGTACAATACAATTCGCTCTTAATAAAACTCTCACTCACACAACTCAACTCTCTTATTTGTCTCTCAACGCTTTCCGCTCATTTTCTCAACTCTTTAAGGATTACTTAGTTCATCTTCTCACGCCAGGTTGACTAAGTGACGCGCGAGTTAGTACAAATAAGGTCTAACCCCGTGACATTATGTACAATTTCTTCCATATTGAATCAATATGAAAGATAGCTTTGCACAAAGCATAATGACATCTAGCCACCTTAATCAACTTTAAGTCTTAACCATATTTACAACGCAGGCTTTAAGCTTCATATTCTTTTATATATAATAGCTGCACTTCCTTCTTGAGAGTAGTAGCTATTTACAGCATATCCCATGATACCTCCCCATATACTCAAGGCGGAAGCTTACCAGATTATGTAGGTCAGTTGATTGAAACTTCTTAATGTTGTTAGCAGTAAACTTACAAGACCCCAAGGTCAGAGATTGTAAGCTTTTCAATGGCATCAAATGGCATGAACCTGAGCTGGTTATATGAGAATTTGAAACATTAAAAGAGACAAGTCCTATCAACCCCACATACACATTCAAAATGTAATAAGATCAAATCTTTGAAACCATGATATCATCTAGAAACATCAAATCTAGGCTGGAGATCATGCAATGAAGAATAATTCAAGCAACCTTGCATGATCAGATCAAACGTCATGTTATTTTTCACTCAAAAGGAATTCAAAAGGTTTTCTTAACAGCCAGACAGCTTGGAAGTACGGTTCATAACAACAACAAAATTGAGGGCCGGAATCTGGATTATCATTTTATCTTTTCCAATTCCATATGTTCCGCTCACATATAGTGGTACGTACATGCTCATTTCAACCCAGAAAATTCAAAATGAACTTGCTAGACTAGCTGTTAGTACACCCAGGGGTACTCATGAATCAGTGATAAATGAACTCCCAAAAGACAGACAACAAACACACACTTCGTATCACTGGAGAGGTTTTACACTTACATAAAAGAGTTTGCACATTTTGTCCCTTCTGGAAGAGAAAATAATAAGGAATAAAAAAGAAAGTAAACTAGGAGGAAAGGTGAGCCTTGGCGTAATGATAAGAGTATAACTAGGAGGAAAGGTGAGCCTTGGCGTAATGATAAGAGTATTGCATTGTATATTGAATATCGTAGGTTCAAGTCAAGGAAATAGTCTCTTTGTTTGAATAGGGATGGATAAGGATACATGTATCTAAACCATTTCAAACCCCATAGTGTGGAAGCCTCGAGTGCTAGCATACCTTTTTTCGGTTAGAGAAAGTGAAACAGGATGTAAACATCATCTTCCTTAGAGAAAATTGAACAGAAAGTATAGTGCAAAAAGCTCCCAATCCAATTACGTATGAGACAATAAAACTCATTTTGACAGCTACAGTTGCCTAAGAAAAAGAAATGCTGATCACCACCTCATGCCAAAGTAACAGCGTGGATAAATTTACATCTTTGATAGACATGGCATTCATCCCACAACCAAATACAGAAAACAAATGCAAATTCAGTGTACTTGCAAAGAATCTTTGCTTCCTTTTGTAAACCACAAACCCTATGAAACTATTATAAAAATGATCTACCATAAATATCCCACCACCATGTACATTCTCTGTTCCTCAGGTAAACCACTAACATCACCCTTGAGATGTCAGGTGATTCTACCCATATGAACAGTAAAGTGGGCATTTTAGCAAGTACAAAGCAAAGTGAGTGAGGATACCAGAAATCAATTCCAATGTTTTATCTGTTAGGTTGCAATTCTGGGACAGATTTAGCCGTGACAGAGATGCAAGATCTTTTATTTTCTTTATGCCAGCATCAGTCAATCCTCCACCCTGCAGATTCTTAAAATCTACACAAGAAATAAGCAACTGAAAAACAGAAGCAGCACCAGTAGGACCAACAGAAGAAGTGGAAGCAGAATCAATTAAAAATTTGTCAGTAAAGCAGCCATTGTTATTGAATATCGTGCTCTCAAACAAGGTGTGTTATCAAAAAATTTATCATCTGACTTATAATTGCTCATACCAAATTATTAGGAAAGAAGCAGCCTGGGAAATGAACATCCTCTGTTTTTCTAGTAACAGGTAGTTTTATGAGATGCTTAGTCCTACGCTTTTCAGCACAAAATACCTGAGTGATAATCATGCACTCAACATAACAAATAACTTGACATTTTTACTTTTCTACCAGTGACGTACCACTGTAAAACTTGCTTCACAAATAGTTAGTTCCCAAATCTGTCATACGAGCTCCAAAAAGATCCAGATTGATCAATCCAGTCAAACCTGCATGAGAAAAAGTAGCATTGTACTGTAGCTGAATGCAACCAAAAATCAGAACACTGAAAGAAATTCACAAACTAGAAAAGTTCAATGAAAAATAATTTGTGCCCAACAGAAAAAATATGTAAAATCTTGCATCATGAACCACAAAAGTTCCAGGAATAGCTTGCATCATGGATGATGGAGTTTGAGAAATTTATGCAAAACCATGCAGGGAGACATTACTTAAACATTACCCAGAATTAGAATAAGAATGCCATCCACATAGGATCACAAGTTGATTGTGTCGTGAAAAATAGATACATTGAATGCCAATTTATGTAACAAAAGAGTTTCCACATACAATGGTCAGAACAATATAGTCCAAACATTCAAATTATGAATCATTCAACTAGCATTGCACTAAAACTCATGGTATCTGTCAGTTACAACAGTTGATTTCTTCTCTCTCTCCTTGCCCCAATCAATCACTTTTTCTCTTCATTTTGTGGCAAAAATTTTCCAGCTCAAAATTGGCAATCATCAGCCCAGTCCAGAATTCAAAGTAGAAAACAAAAAGCGGGAAATATCTAATTTTTCTTCGCTCCAGCAGGATAAACGGATGCAGATTGAGGAAACCTTTGTTGAAGAAAGCCAAAAAAGGAATTGTCCGGCCATTGTAATATGGACCATTTTTTCCACAGTTCATTGTCTCCCCATTGTGGCAAGACAAATTTCAACAAGCTTGATGAGTTATAGAAGAACAATTTTTATTATTTAGGATTTTATTGATTATTGTCAATTGATAATGACTATTGAGTTTCTACAATGAATGTTGACTCTCCTTTGGTTAATGGGTGGACTCCCAATGTTTTGACTACAGCAGAAAAATTGAATTTAACTTCACAAGACATGCCTGTTGTCCCAGTGAACTTCAAAATTGAATCCCAAAACCTATAGCTTCCGGGATAAAATATCTTCAACATATTAAATTTCAAATACTTCAATGGCACTAAATAAGATATTGAAGACCAACTGCATTTTAGGGGGTTGGAAGGGGTGGCAAGAGGGGCAAAAAAGAAGAACAAGAAGAATAAGGAGACCATCAAACAAATTAAACTTACCAGTGAGGATCAGTATCTGTAATTTGGCGGGCGGGCATCCAAATTGAAAGTTTTCAGAGAAGATAATCCAGATAATTTTCTCAAGCCACCATCCGTAACCATAGTAAATGACAGATTTATGCTTTCCAGATTGGTCAAACCTACAACTAAAATGGAGGATGAGGTCAACACAACCCACAAGAATCTCAAACTCTATAGCAAAGCAGTTAGGTGAGACAGATGACAACAAACCACTTCAAACCTAGTATCCCACAGCAATTATCTCGTGGAAAATTGTTTTTTCAAACAAGCCTTGTGACAGCTTTTGACATGGGAATATCAAGAAAAGAATTGCCCTGTTTTTTTCTGTTATCTGTTAACTTCCACCTAAGGTAGACTCTACAACTATTTTTAATTGAAATATAGAAAATATATAAAGCAGATCACAGTTTCAATTTGTGAAGCTGGGTTTCTGCCAAAAAGCACAAAATTGGTTAGTTAAGTCACAATCAAATCAGTTCTCATAGATGATTGCCTGTGACTAGAGGTACTGCCAATTTCTTAGTTGCAACAGATGAGTGCACACATTACTCCTTTACCGTGTAGCAAGGACCAACAAACTTACCCATCTTTGATCCCAAATTAAGAAGCATGTTGTTGTCCAGAGAATGAAATTTTAACCACAAGTACTCCAACAGGAATAACAATTTGGAAAAAAAATATTTCAGCAAGACTAACTGTTCACAGCTAAATCCGGTATCATATATAATATCAACAGCTGTGCTAATGCCTATTATCACAGCCAACTACTCTCCGTTGAATGATCTAAGTTTCCCTATCATTAAAGGATCTCCATTTGGACAGACAGGGTTGAAAAGCCTTAATGTGCCATCAGTACCCAAAATTTCAAAGACATAAAATAAAGCATGCCACTTCCTTCACAATGGCTGGATGAAATCAAATACCAACCACAAATTTTTAACTTAAACAAAGTTGACCATCAGAGGAGTGTCTACATTATCAGATGGGTTGAAAATGAAATATATAATGCAATCACTAACCACATTGGAACCACATTGACCAAAGAACTTGAAGAAGTGAATTTATACCACAATCACTAACCAAAAGGAAATATAGTAAAACCACTCATGCATATTCATCAGTATGTAAATGTCTAACCAGAGAGGTGGCCAAGGCCACTGCTTCCAACTGCTGTATCTGACAATACCAAACATTTCAAATGCTGAAAGCCTAGGAAATCCAATCAATCAGAGGAAAATTAGCACAACTAATAAAAAGATAGAAGGAATGCGAGCAGGAAAAGAGGAGAAGCAAAAGGTGGTATATCCAATACAATTATACCTAGGATAACATAACAAGACCAGTGTAGAGAGAGAGAGAGAGAGAGAGAGGGAGGGAGAGAGAGAGAGAGGGATGGGGGAGAGAGAGAAAAAAACAGCAGATGCATCCAAAACCAGGCATATTGATGCAAAGTATTGGCAACATACCAAATTGCACAACTAGTCTACCACAGACAGATTTCAATACCAGAATCTCACCTGACTGAAATGCAAAGGCTTAAGAGTTTTAAAAAGCATAAATGAAAGACATTTCAACAGTTAATACATCCTAAATCAATTTCAAGTATGTAATATGGAACATTTTGGATATGAAACATGCAAATGTACACAGAAAATTTGACCTAAAATAGCTAGAATCTCCATTCCACAATAATGAACACCAAATGTCCAGCTTGTGAACTGCTGACATTTAACCATGCACGAAATGAGATTGCTAGATACTGATTAACCAGAGTATTTTAAAATAATCACAAGAAGAAAGAACATTTGTCATATGAAAAGAAGAGAAGGAAGAAGAATTAAACAGTGACCTGTTAAATTGACCAGCCCTTCATCACCAATTCTACATGAATCCAGGTTCAAGCTTTCCAAATTCATCAAACCTATGTAAAGCACCAAAATATATATCTTATAAGAAAGAAAGGAAAGAAAATTCATCCATAAATTACAAGCAGAAATTGATCACAATCTGTGAATCGTATACCCATAACTGAATCATTTAAGACGCAAAATTAATGACCTTCAATTAATTTGAAGAAAAACTATTTATTTAAAAGAAGATAGGAATGGAGCCTACCCATTATTTGCGAATATTAAGTGCATCTATGTTATAATCATTACTGAGACAAAATTAAATTAATGTCAATAAACCAGATGATACATAACTGAAAAATTTAGGTAACATTGGGTTTAAATGAAGCATTAAGAGTGTCATGTGGTTTTATAAATGTTGTCCATTGAATGGATGAAGCTAGAAAACATTGGGTATAACCCTGGATATAGTTCAACCCTTAGGCCTACATAAATTTTCTGAATAGGATTATTGGAGCTTTTGAAGGCAAGGAAGTACTAGTTTATGGTTTGAAAGAGAATGGAACTCTTCATTTTAATCCAACTTCACCTTTTTGCATCTTTCCACAGTTTTCATATTTTCTCCATGTCCTCCAGCAATTTTCCTTTGTGTTTTGTTTATCCACATTTTTTCCACACTTTCTTGGATTTCTTCTTCCTTTTTTTCTTCTTTTTGGGTATTCCACACAAAACTTCATATTTTTTGCATGAATAAAATAAGAGTAAATAGAAACTACCTTTCAGGTTGACCAAACAAGTATCTGTGATGTCATTGAAACCCAAATTCAGTACTCTTAAGTTTAACAAACTCTGGGAAAAAGAAAAAAGGCCAAGATGTTGATCACTTGAAAAGTTATACCATGTGGTAACACTGACTTTAACACCACAACAAAATGTTTAAAATGAATTTGAAACATACTGGAAAATTTCTCACTTCCATCATCAGAAAGCTGGCATCTGCTAAGATTCAGATATAATAGACCATCAACACCTGAACAAAATCAGGAGAATGCAGAATTCAGGTCAAACCAACCTAGAGCTAAACATTTTAGATTTAGCCCACTTATAACCTACAAACTTTCAGAAACTATTTAAGCACAATACCATATTTCACAAAACACATTACTCGCATCATATCACTTCACCACATCCCTAATGCTCAAAATCACAGTAAAACCTAAATAATAAGGATCAACAATGTGCCCTAAACTGAATGCATTACTTGGGTGTTGGATATGCCATTAATAATCAAGAAAGGGAAACAACATCCGAATCCAATCCATGTATCTGTGGCTAAAACCAATGCTAATTTAAATTGGGGACTAGTATGAATGAGTAAAGCTGGAAGGAATACCTGAGATGGACTCCAAGCATGCAATATAGTTCAAACATTCAAATTATGAATCATTCAATTAGCATTGCACTAAAACTTGGGGTATCTGTTACGACAGTTGATTTCTTCTCTGTCTCCTCACCCCAATCAATCACTAGAGAGAGAAGCTCTACAACTAAGACAAATGCAAGACTGAGCCTTGATGTTTGTTGACAAAACATTTTGAAGGTCAGGTTATTAACCGTGATAATTGGACCATGCACACTGGCATATACTTCATTTTTATGTTGTCTTAATTCAAACAGAAAGCCTCATTTGGTGGCATGAAATTTCAAGCACCTGGGCAACATTGGTTAGCAGAAAAGCTAATCTAGGAGCATTAAAAATATTTTTGAGAAAAAAAAAGCCTGATCTCAGCTGAGCAGCTCTTTCATAATGTCTGTCAACATAAGAATACCTTATTTACTGTAATTCAGTCAGCAAAAGCAATTTGCTCAACTGCCTCATTTACCACTCCCTTTTGCTTGACTTCATCCAAATGAAAAGTAACATGCTTAGCATCAACTAAATTGAAAACACCGTCTAACTTGACATCGTTGAAAACCTTATCCTCAGCATAAAAAAGTCAGAATGATTGGCGCAGGATCTGCCAAACCTGCAGAAGTGAAACCAGATGTATCATCAAACTGTTACGGGGAAGTTCCCTTGATGCATGGAACCAGTTTCATATACGTAAGTGAAACTAAGCTACACAAGACTATAATTCTCTATCGATTATAGATCACAAAGAATCCGACATAAACAACCTCCACTGCTTATAATCTAGATTTAGGTCTGTGTCTGGTATTAATCTCCTACCTGTAGTCTCAATTACAATATGATTGAATTTTCCTTTTTCTCTCTCAACCAATTCCCCGATCATCCTCACAAGATCACCCCTTACTGTACAGCACAGACAACTACCGTTCAGCATAACAGTGTCCTCAGTCCCAGTAATTTTTGCAGCAACTAGAGAAACATCAATGTCAACTTCACCATACTGCAAATTCAACAACAGGAAACAAATTGATTCAGCTACATATAATCAATTTAAAAGTATATCTACAAGTTAAGATTACATCCATTGTCAGTATCAAACAACAAGCTTCAAGACCAGAATAATTTTCTGCAAGGTGACATAACCATCATTAAGACCAAAAAACTAAAAAAGTTCCCCTTGTCATAGTATCAAGACAACAAAAATTCTCTAATCCAATAAATTAATACAAGGATCCAAAACTCATCTCTATATACCTCAATCTCTATCACTGCTGTGCGCTTCCCATGGTCTGCAGTCAATATATGGTTGAGCAATGCTGTCTGCCCATCACAACCAGGAAGCATATTAAACAACCGAACAGCATAACAATTCAAACCTAATTTAGAAGTACGCGACTGCTCCCATCTCATGCAAGAAAATCCATATCAAATCACAAACAGAGAAGAGATGCCACAACAGAAATTACTTAGACAATCTGCACGCCTTATATATCTTTTGTCGATGCTTATATGTATTTTATATATATCTATATATAATTTTTTTTTTACTCGATATAATTTTAGTATTGTAATTAAAAATAAGGTATTCTAATTACTATATTTTTAACGAGTCAAATAAATAATATATGAAATATTGTATATATTTTTTAAAAAAATGTAAATTTAAGTTAATTTTTAAAAAATTAAATTATAGATAAAAAAATCAATAAAATTTAATTTAAATCCATTCCAACAATTTTCTTGCCACAACAAGACAAGGCCTTTTCGTCCCCGAGAAACGCCGAGAAAAAAACCCAAAAACAAAAAAGCTGCACATGACCCAATGGTCCACCGCCAATGTCTCTCCGCAGGCTTGCATCCAGTAGGAATTTATGATTTAAGGAATGCTATTGTTTATAAGTTATTTATTTTGTTAATATAATATTTTTATTATATATTTATATATTTATATTTAAAATTTTAATATATATACATACACTTATATTTATAATATTAATAAAAAAATTGACATTAATTAAAATTTCAAGTACTTAAAAATTAAATTTATCAAATATTTTTTTTTGGGTTAAAATTTGTATTAATAAAGGGATTTGGTAAATTACAATTTTTTCTTTTTTGTTTTTTTTATCTTTTCTTCTTATTTAGCTGAGGCCCAAGATCCTTCAGTTTTATCGAGGACTCCCTTGATCCATGCAACTAGTGATTCTAACTTATGACATGTATGTGTTTAAGACAAACTAAAAAATCACATCTAATTGACTTATGACATTAAATTAATGTCACTGGGGCCACAACGACAAGCAATTTAGCTGACTTCAAGACATCAATCCGGCTAACTCGCAATACCTTAATAGAAAGCAATTTTACAATTTTTAGCTGAATAGCCAAATTTAAATTAGCAGAAAGCATGAGAGAGAATTGTAGCCAATGATTCAACTAACCTTTATATACTTTTTCTACAAACATACATGCTTAGGTTAATAATGCAATACACACTCAGAACTTAAATAACAAATAAACTTCCGTAAACATAAAAGTCAGTATCTTAATTTCATAATACCACTTTCTTTTCATTTTCCCTTTCTCAAAATTTTCTCAGCTGCCAAACAGAAACAAAAAAGAAAAAGTAAACTGCTTTTAGTTTTTTTTTTTTTTTTAAGGCTATGTTACAAAAACAACTGAAACAGACCAAAATTAATATTAAGAATATATATATAATTAATACAAAAAGTCTTACTCAACAGGATTATTAAGCAGAAACTGCAAAAGTAATCGAACAAAAAAATATGAATAAAAAAAATAATTCACTTCAAAAGAGAAATTTTATTTTCTTTTAATTAAGGTTCTTTACACAGATTAAGAGCGTGAAACATAAAGATTCCGTGAATTTCTGTCTTCTTTTTTTTTCCGGGAATCATTTTCCAGGAAAACAAACACACTAAAAAAAAAACAAAAAAAGCACACACGCACGCAGACGCGCGCACAAAACGATCGATTACCTTGTCACGATCGATGACTGAAACTACAAGACCTATTCGCTTACGATAATCTCAGACAGAGAGAGAGGAGCGCACGAGCCGTACTACAATGGAGCTTAACGGCGAGGTGAGTGTGACCGAGCAGGAGTCCAAAGCCGGCAGATGACTCACACGTGGAATTATGATCGACGGTTACGCATCAGTGGAGCAGACGCGGGTGACAGAGATAACCAGATGTGGGTCCCTTTGCTATGATAGGTCCCAGAAAGTGCAAAACATTTTAAAAACTTGCAAAGACGGCCCCAACGACTCAGATTGGCAGAGGATTTGGTTTTGAATGTACTAAAGAGGCACCGTTTGGAGTCGAAACCAGATCTTGTTTTCTTCAATTGGGTGTCTAAGTTCGGGCAATTGTCAATAGCATCTAGTGTTTACAATGAGATTCTTGGAAAAATGTCAATAGCATCTAGTGTTTACAATTAGATTCCTGGAAAAATGAGACGGTTTGTTGAATTAAACCAAGTGCTCCACGAGATGCGCAAGAGAAATGGGCTTCCTCATGCGGAAATTTACTGGGTGTAGGTTGATAGATATGCATCTGCACATAAAGTAAAGAGGAGGCAATTGGGGTTTTTGACGAGAGGAGAGAGGCCGGTTTAGATTGTATTCTATGTTTTTTTTTTTCTTTATAATTTTAGTGTTGAAATTAAGTATGGAGAATCTTAATGATCATATTTTAAAACTATTAGTCGCATATGTTCAATAAGAAAAATTTATCTAAAAAAAAAATTATTAAGAGAAGTTTGATATGAATCTTTTGAGAATTTCACTTAAAATGTTAATTATTAAGATGTGAAGGTCTAAAGTTATAAGTTTCACTTCAAAATATTATATTTCATACGAGAGACTCGAGTCCCACACCATTAATTACCACACCTTTAATTAGGATTTTAATAAAATTAAATGTGATATGGGAATGGGAAATTGAAGGATTGAGATGTAAAGAAAAACTATTTTGGAAGAGGAAAAAGAATGATCAACGAAGCAGTTGGAGGCACATGAGAAATAGAGAAGGAAAGAGCAAAAAAAACAAATCTAACAACGATAAGATTTGTGGGTGGCTAGTCCATTAGTGTAACGTAATATCTGATTTTGCAATATAAACAATATGGTGATGCCTTTTATTCACAACAAAATGTTTGGTACTATTATAAATAAAACCAACCTATAATCATAATTTAAAAATTAATATTTAACTAAGATAACAGAAGAATTTTAGTCTGATATTCTAACTAGCTGAAAATAATATATGGAAACAGATTGGACAATATTTTTTATTTTTGCATGTATTTAGAGGTAAACTCTTATTTTGTATTCATAAAAACCTAACATGCAACAAAGAGAGAACTACATGTCCAATAGAAAGACACAACATGGCTACCTATAAAATGCAGCAAATAATTTGGGAACAGTATAAAAAATAAGGAAATAGCATTCGTCCATGAGATAATCAATGAATAGGAATAACCTCCGTCGCTAGCCAGGGTTGATATAAAGTAGTAATGCAAAGGCCACCAAGAATACGAGGTAGCTGGCTACGAAGCTTGCAATGAAAAACACAGGATCAATGTCGTACCATTTTTCTTCACTTGCATCAGTATTGGATGGTGCCAATTGTGATACGTCATGAATAACATCGCAACTTGGTAATAGTGGTCCACAAAGAAATGAGTTTCCTTCATAGCTTTTGTTGTCAAATGTTTGAAACTGTTCATCCATGTTTAGAAGCCTTCCGGATAAATTATTGTATGCTACACTGAAGTATGATAAAAAATTAAGACGAAGTAATGTTGATGGAATTTCTCCGCTTAATTTGTTATCGCTTAATTTGTTATGGGAAAGATCCAAGCTCTCTATCTATCCAAGTTTTGCAAATGTTGTTGGGATGATGTTTGTCAACTAATTGTGAGACAAGTTCAAGGCAAGTAACGAACTTAAAGTTCCAAGCTCTGCTGGTATTTCTCCGGTTAGCTAGTTGCAGGATAAATCCAATCCAGACATCAAATTGAGCATTCTACCTTCGTATACTATGCGCATTGTTTTTATCACAAACTCAATTTGCAGTTGTTGCACGAACCCAACTTGAAAATCTAAAGATGGGTCAAACGCATGATATTTATAGCCCTTAATTTCTCTAAAGTTATCTTGATAACCAAGAGAAACCCCAATAAAATCAAATAAAGTTAAGTTCCCAAAAGAGATGTTAATGGCTCCCAAAAACAAGTTATGTGAGAGATCGAGGATGGAAAGTTGATTCAACTGACAAAGTTTATCTGGTATCAAACCCCCCAAAGAATTTTGACCCAGAAGAAGAACCCTCAATTTCGATAAAGCCCTAACTGAGGATGGAATGCGACCAAACATCAGATTATTTCCAATGTTCAGTGTTTGAAGGCTAGAAAAATTGAGCAATGTTTCTGGAATTGAGCCAGTGAGTCTATTTCCTTCCAAATTGAAATTCCAAAAATTGGACAAATTGAAGCAAGACGGAAATTGACCCGAAAGAAAGTTACGCAAAAGGTCCAAATAATTTAACTAAGGACTAGTTAGTTCACTTGGAATCTCACCTGTTATGTGGTTGTCACTGAGATCTAAGAACACTAACCTCGGATGGTGTGAGATCCAACTCGGCAGATTGCTCGTAATTTGATTTCCACTGAGTTGCAAGATCCACAATGAAGTCATATTAATGGAATTTGGTATGTGGCCATCTGTTTTGTTGGCTGAAGCCCCAAAAGTAGTCACAATTTCTTCTGAAAACCTGTTGTTGGATAGATCTAAAATTTGTAAGTCTGGCATGTGACCAAATGAGAATGGAATGCGACCTTCGAAGGCATTTGCAGGAAGATTAAGTACTCTTGCTTTTGAAAACATATCGCCAATATCTGGTTGAAGTTCTCCATGGAGGTGATTGTCTAATATATCTATGTTGTCCGTCACAAAACTGGAGTTGGAGGATAAATGGAACTAACCCGTGAAGGAGTTATTTCTAAGACTTAAGAACTCCAATTTCGTATTGTTTTCAAGCAACCAGTTGGGGAATGTTCCAATTAAGTTCTTCTGGGAGAGATCCACAGTTCTCGAGTTAGTTTAGTTAGCAAGAAACTGAGGAATATTGTACAATTTGCAGTTTGACAGCACAAGAAGTTTGAGCTGAAATGGAAGTAGCCAATCAGGTGAATATTGAGTTTGGACCTCTAGCTTGTGGTTATGACTTGATAACATCAGCCCTTCAAGATTTGTGTGGTTGGCAATTGAGTAAAAAGAGAATAAACTCTCAAAAAGATTATCTCTGAGATCAATAAACTTGAGATCTCTGAAGTTCAAAATTGAATCGGATAAAATATCTCCTTCAAGTTTGTTAAATGACAAGTCTGAGATTTTAAAAGATGTCAAATTGCCAAGATAAGAAGGAATAATTCCACTTAAATCATTGTTCTTGAAAGACAACTCTTGAAGGTTCTTTAATTCACAAATGTCTGCAATAATAGAATGTGGATATAAGAGATGTAATACCTAGATTTAAGCGTTGATGAAATGTTAATAATTACCTTGTTAGGCGAAAGATCCATTAAGATTGTTTTTAGTCAAAAATAGAGTCTTGAATGAAGTCATATTGCCAAGAGAATGGAAAACATTCTCAAAAAATCCATTGTCATTCAAGTTTAGGATTTCCAATTTCTTCAAACCTCCCAGTTCTGCGAGATAAATAAAATAAAATAAAATAACAAAAAAGGCAAATCAATATGTCAAAACTGCTAAATGAGCTCAAAAAAGTAAGACCTTGTACCAATGCAAAGGCAAATCTAGTTTTGTAACTCATGAATTTTAATAAAATAGCAAACAAACTCAATCGCTTGCTTCAACAATAATACATAAATTGGACAAGAAAAGAACTCGAAAGGAGAAAATTGAATTATTATATAGGCAGCTAATTAATTAATATTAAGTGGTAGAATTAAGAGTTTTAGTGAACCTATTTTTTTAATTTAAAATTTTAATAAACTTGTTAATGTTAAAAACTTACAAATTATTAAAAAAAAATTTAACTCTTTTTTGCCACAACTTATGCTTTATAATGTTTTTATATTAAATCCTCAATTCAAAAAACTCTGTACCTTAAAATATTTATTTAATATATACATTTTATGACAAAATATAAATATAAATTATGAATAGACATGCTAACTTTTTTTTTCTTATTCATTAAAAGATCTATTTCTAATAATAATATATAATTAATAATATGAATATATACAATACTTATAATTTCACATTTTTAATAATAATAATAGTATGCAATATGATTATATAAATAATAGTAAGAATATATGGTGTGTATAAAAAATAATATAATTTACATATAAAATAAAAATTATTTT